>JAQQSZ010015741.1:0-11195 GCA_028646595.1 Phalanger gymnotis | reverse complement strand
AGCCATTTTTTATAGGTTTTTGGAGGGACTTGGTGGGGAGCTCATGCCAGTCACTGCTTCCCAGCCGCCATCTTGGCTCCGCCCCCCCCCCATGCTCTGCGGTTTATAATCTTAACTTCCGAGTGTAGCACTAGCCCCGGGTTCCTTTCAAGAGGGAAGCTTCTCCCTCAACCCCAGGGTATCTCCTCAGGGTGTGGCACCTCCCTTCTAAAACTATCATCTAAGAGCCCCCAGTGAGGTTCATCCCATTATACCAATCCACTAGCTGGCACATTTAGCAAAGGCTCTTACTGAGAAGAATACTTGCCTATACAGTAGCCTTCATAAACGTGGAGCGCATGTGGGAAGAATGAGCACAATGGTGGGGAGATATGAAAATTTGGCCAGGGCAGCCCACAGCTCTAGACCTAAGAGACATCGGTGTATTCTGTCAGAGCAGTCATTACCAAGAGTCATTACCCCTGCAAGAAAGCATCTCTGGTGTGCAGCTTGCTCACTTGGACCCCCAGAGTCTACTCTTCCTTAAAGTTTAAGTCTTGATTACCAGAATTAGCTCTCTTTGGAGTCCAAAGCCAGCTCTCTTCTCTGCTGCCAGAGATTCTGTTCCTTGAATCTCCTTCTATCCTGGAGGGACTGTTTTTCTGTATCCATGTTAATTTGGAGAGTATGTCTCTGATAGGAAAAAAATGTGTTGATTGAGCCAAGGTTCTGTGTGCTACTTGGTTGATATGTTTCTAGTTAAGGCATGGAGAAGACTACAGAAGATAAAATGGATATTTTTGATTATATAAAATTGAAAAGGTTTTGTATGAACAAATCTAATAAAGCTAAAACTAAAAGGAAACTATTAACTGGAGGGAAATTTTTTGATCAAATGTGTCTGATAAATGTCTCATCCAAGATATATAAGGAATCGATTCAAATGTATAAGAAAAAAGAGGCACCCCCCCCAAATGATAAATAGTCTACTGATATGAATAGGCTGCTCTCAAAGGAAGAGACCAAGGATATGTGGTGAAATGCTTCAAAATCATAATAATGTGAAAATGCAAATTAAAACAATTTTGAGTTTCTACTTCACATTCATGAGATTGGAAAAGATGACAAAAAAGAAGAAATTGACAAATGTTGAAAAAGCTATATAAAAAAAGGCATGTTAATTTAATGTTGGTGTGTCCCACCATTCTGGAAAGCAATTTGTACTTGTATACAAAAATTTACTAAACAGAAGAAAAGATTCTATATGTACAAAAAAAAAAGATTTACAATAATGGAAGAGCTAGGTGGCAGAGTAGATAAAAGTGTCAGGCCTGGAGTCAGGAAGACTCAGCTTCCTGAGTTCAAATCTGACCTCAGATACTTACTAGCTCTGTCACCCTGGGCAAGTTACTTAACCCTGTTTGTTTCAGTTTCCACATCTGTAAAATGAGGTGGAGAAGGAAATGGAAAATTATTCCAGTGTCTTTGCCAGGAAAATCCCAAATGGGGTCACAAAGAGTCAGCCATGACTGAACAACATTTATAATAGGTCTTTTTGTGGTGGCAAAAAAGTGGCAACTAAGAGTTGTGATATATTAATGTGGGAAGAAATGAAGAAATAGATGATTTCAAAGAGACCTGAAGAGACTTGTATGAGCTGATACAGAGAGAAGTGAGCAGAACCTGGAGAACAATTTATACTATAAAACCAATATTATAAAAATAAACAATCTTGAAAGCTGCAAGAACTACAATTCATGGAATAATAATGCATGATTCAAGAGGATCAATAGATAAAGCATGCTATCCAACCCCTGTCAGGGAGGTGATGGACTTGGTCAGAATGAGATATATTTTTTTGGCCATAGTGAATGAACAAATTCGTCTTGCCTGACTATGCATATTTAATACTAGGATTTTGTCATTACTTTTTTTTCTCAGTAGGGTGAAGGGTGTGAGAGAGAGAAAATGTTTTTTTTTTATTAATTATAAAAATAAAATTTAATTTAAAAAAGAGACACAGCTGTTTCCATGACTTTCCTTTTGCTTCCCTTCACCCCTTCCCTGAAGTCTTCATACTGCCTGGAAGAAAGTAAGAGCTAGGGAGAGGGCCAAGGAAGGGCAGAACTCACTGTTCTGGGCCTGATTTGCCCCTTATGTTCCCACACACGATATGAACTATTCCTCTGGGTCTTACTCTGACTGGGGTCCTGACCTACAACCCTTACAATAGGACATGGTGTCCAGCCTCACCCAGAACCAATCAGAATTTGTTTGTTTTTTCTTTACAGAAGATTTCTTTGTTGGGGGACAGTGGGGGTGGGGAGAAGGATGAAGACTGAGAAAAGGCAATCAAAAGATTGCTGGTAACCTTGGAGAAAATAATTTCAGTCATTACAATGAGTATAGCTCACAGCCTAAATTTTTACATAGAGAAGAAACCAGTTGTCTGAAGCAAGGAGCTGACTAATAGCCCAACATTTATGGTGGCCATTTTCCTTGGAACAGAGCCATTTTGGTTTCCATGGACGCAGTCGCTTCTCTTAGCATCCAGTGGTTCCTGCTCCGGAGACTCATGCCCTCCTGAGCACATGCATAGGGCATTGGCAGTCATTGCTAACTAACCTTCTCCCTCTTCTATCCTTAGCCTTTATTTGTTTCCTAATGTGCAGCCCATTCATTCATATTCATAAGTCCATTAGTACATGGATCTTGAACAGACATTGCAGATGGGCAGTGAGCTGGCCCCAAATTAGCCAGGAGGAGAATGGGCAAGCTCACATTTGAGAAGCTGGGAGTCTTTTCAAGGATCCCAAACTGTTCCCTACCTCCATCTGTTTCTTACCAACATTCTTCCAGGGGTGTCATATGGCTGCCATTCATGCAACAGCAAGACCTCTGAAGAATCAAAATGGATAATGATCCAAAAAGCAGTGGAGAGATGTTTGGTGGGCAGAATCAGTGTGCAACATATCACTGACTTTAACTTCTGCCCAAGACATCTCATAAAAGACATTGTCTAGGAAATGTATGACTGGAAAAAGAAATGGGACAACCTCACCAATAATCAAAGAGATGAAAATTAAAACTATTGAGATCCCATTCAAACAGTATATTGACAAAAACAAATGAAAACAATGAAACTCAAGGCTGTTGAGATTATGGACAAGTAGGTACACTTATTCATTGTTAGAGGAATTGCAAACTTCTAGAATCCATTAAAAGAGCATTCTAGTGGGATGTAGGAAAAGTTACAAAAATAATCGTGCCTTTTGACTTAATAATTCCATTTTGGGGAATATAACCTGACATTTTTGTCAGAAACAAAAGTAGAGCTAATTATTCCAAGACTTTGGACATAGACATACAACAACTTTATAAGTAATTGCAGAAGAAAGAAAGAAAGAAAGAAAGAAAGAAAGAAAGAAAGAAAGAAAGAAAGAAAGAAAGAAAGAAAGAAAGAAGGAAAGAAGGAAGGAAGGAAGGAAGGAAGGAAGGAAGGAAGGAAGGAAGGAAGGAAGGAAGGAAAAGAAAAGAGAAGGAAAGAAAAGAAAAGAAAAGAAAGAAAAGAAAAAGGAAGCAAATGAAATGTCCGACAATCATGGAGTGGTTAAGTAAATTGTGGTATATTAGTGTAATGGAATACTATAATGCACTTAAGATGGGCAATTATGACACATACAAAGAAATTTGGAGAGATCTTTTTGGAATAACGCAAGGAAAAGAAAAGCATAACTAGAAGAATGGAGAACACATTAACTATGATCACATGAAGGAAAGGGAATGAGAAAAGAGTGGACAAATTGGACATCCTGATGGGAATCTCAAAGCCTTAAAAAGTGTTATGATACTTTAGGAGTTAAAATCAGTAAATTTTAGCGGCAAGAGTCTACATGCTTATGCTAACATTGGAGGTTAAGTTATTAGTAGAACATTTAATTTACCAAAAAAGAAAAGGAGGCAGGTTAGTTTGTAGCAAGGTAGAAAACAAACAGTCTGGGTGCTGTATGGGTGCCCACAGAATGTTTAAAGACCACAAGCAAGTTGGGCAGAACTTTTACAGGTGACTAAATGAGAGGACATGGACAGGTGTCACACGGGATGAAATGGCACACGGATGGGTTGGGAGCTGTGCCATTGGAGGGATTACCCCAAGTTAATGAGATGATAATCATAATGATGATGATGATGATGCTGATAACTAATACATAATACTTTAAGATATGTGAAATGCTCTATATACACCATCTTATTTGGTCCTTACAACAACTCTGGGATATACATGCTATTGATACCTCCATTTTACAGATGAGAAAATAGAGGTTGAGACTTGCCAAGGATCTCACAGTGAGTGAGTGTCTGAGACAGGACTTGAACCCAGGTCTTGATATCTCCAAGTCCAAAGCTTTATTGACTGACAAACCGCCTCTTGGATTACAGAGCTGCTGAACCTCTGAAACATGTGCAAATATAAATTCTTTCAGAACTTGGAGTAACAGATTCTGTGCATTTTTTATCACTTTGTCCTTATTCAGTGAGAGCTAACAAAGCTTGGCATTTTCCAAAAATGTTGAATGGTTATGTTTTCTACTTAACATGGCCCAAGGGGAGGAAAGAGAATTAATAACCTATTATATCAATGTCGAAGATGCCTTACTCTCTGGTGCCTTGGCTAAGCCTGCAACCATAGCATGTTGGCAAGTCTCTCAGTTGGTGCACTCAGCTGACACTAGGCAAACCATTTCCCATTATTCATACACACATTATTTACACTACATTTCATGCAAAGCAAATCTTGCTATTAAATACTTTGTTTTTTGTTATTGTTCATGAATTGTGACTCCAAAACAAAAGTATTTAATGAATAATAGGAAATGGTTTGCCTAGTGCCAGCTGAGTGCACCAACTGAGAGCCTTTCTGAATCCAGATCCATAATCACCTTCTTTGCCAAAAGAAAAAGAGGATGAGGAGGACTGGCCCTGCCATTTTATTAAAAAAATAAGAGCCACAAAAAAAGACAGATGAATAACTGATCTGGCTCTGCATAAACTGGTGGTTGGCATCAGTCTGAGAAGTGAGGCTGTCTTTTCCTACTCAAGAATGGGGACCAGAAGAGGGAAGCCCCAATGTGGAGGGCACAGCCACAGAGAAGAAATTAGCTGGTCTTTGTCCTGAATTTACTACCTTCTGGGTGACCCTGGGCAAGTGTCTTTCTCTCTCTGCCCCTCAGTCTCTTCATTTAGAACCCTAAGTTCCCCCAAAATGCTATGATCCTAGCGAGCCCTGAGGAAAGATGAGAGAGTGGGAAAATTCTCTAGTTCCCTCAGACGCACATGCCTTTTCATTCTGTTTGAATTTTTGTAAGTTTCCAGAACTTCAGACACACCCAGATTCAACCACAAAAATAAATCTGCACATAAGTGAAGGACCAGTGGTTTCAGAACTCATTGTCTTAAGGGACCCTGTCTGTAGGAAGTTTCTTAATCAATTCAGATCCCAACGTGTCTGTGATTTAGTGGCCAGTTCTAGGGAGTTGTTTGAGGTCATGGAGATGAAATGACTTTCCCAGGCTTGCATAGCCACTAAGCAGCAGAAGCATGATTTGAACTTGGTACCCTAAACTCCAAGGCTACTTCTCCATGCGCTGTGGTATTCAGCTTCTGTTAAATAAAAAAATGCACAACCGTTGAGTGATTTATCATCTTGGATGATGAGGGTGCCACTACCCCGAAGTTGACAATATTTATTTGCACTTTTCCATTGGTAACATAATCATTGAAAAGTGATTTTTCTGTATATTGGTCTCCCCACCTCCCTCCCCCAAATTAAACTCTCCTTAAAACTAGTGACCTCAAATTCTATTTTTTAAAAGTAAGTTTATTTCTTTGATTCATTTAGTGCCTGTCACTACACTTGGAATCGGGAACACCTAGTTCAAACCTAATCTTACTAGATGTGTGACCCTGGACAACTTCTGCCTCAGTTTTCTCATCTGTGAAATGGGGAGGTGGGTTAGACTCAATGGTCTGTAAGATTTCTTCCAACCTTAAATCTTATGATCCTACGGTTCTTTGAATGACTGAAAATGTGGATCCTTTCTTCCTTTCCCTCAGAAGCATCAAGTTTTTCTCAAAGCAGGTGCTGACGCATATAATTAACATTATTTCATATTTAGTCATAGTTTGATAATTAGAAGAACTCATTTAGTATGTTCAATCAGGGTTTCCCCCCTCATTTGCTGGACTAGGCACCTCCTATAGAGCTGGATCTATGGTCTCACTCAGCATGATTTGGGAAACCTTCTCAGAGAAAAAGAGTATCATGTTCAGGATTTCAGGGAAGGGCATCGAATCTGCAGCTTGGGTGCTAGATCTGGATCTCGTGAACCCCTCAACCAGTGCACAGCTGAGGCAAAGATGAAATGTCTATTCAGTCCTTCCACTAGGTCCCTTTACATTTCAGGGAGATGATAATGGTAGCAGTGGGATGGATGTTGTTTCATGTTTTAGCATTTGTTTATGAGTATTCAACGTTCTCAGCATTCATGTTATATTGGAGAATTAAATAGCTGTCCTATACCTGATATCTACTTTGTACTCTTGAGTGCCTTTTCTAGAAAGTATTTCCTTAATTACGGTTGGGAGAAAATCTAGACATGAGCTATACCTAAGCTTAATTTAAAGACACTTCCATGGAATTACAGGGTTGGAGTAATGAGACAGAGAGCAAGAGAAGCCTGTTCTAATCTTTGGTGTCTGTCACCTATGGGATTGAAACTGGTCCGTCTGAGCCCAAAGTGGGACTGGGCAGCTACTGGGCCACAGGTGACGCTAACATTTACATAGCAATTTGAGTCTGCCAAATGGTCTCCATATACAACCCCATGAGGAAAGTAATGAAGGTGTTATTACTCCCGTTTGACATACGGGGTAATTGAGGTTTAGAGAACTTAAGGGACTTGCTATGGTTACATAGCTTGCAGCTAGAACTCCATCCATTATCCAATGCAGTCGATTATGAAGCTGCTCTATTAAAGGCGCCGTTAGCAGAACTCTCTTCCTCCTTCTGACCCCTTTGCATTGAACAGCGCTCCCTCAAAATGACTTTGCCTGGTTTATGAATGATCATAAGTCCACGGGGCATATCGCCTCTGGCTCTGCATTTTAAATTACTTGTATTTGAAACTGCTCAGCTAGTTCTCTTGGCACACCTCAGTGCTGGAGGGCTGCCCAGGCCGGCACAATCCCCTTAGCCACTGGAGGCTGCCCAAGCAGTCTCCTTAAGCAAAATGATATTCTATCTTGCACTCGCCTGAAAAATGAGGACTCCCTCCAGCCTTCTGCTAATGGTATCCCATATGTCCCCTTTCTCCTTTTTTATTTTCTTCCATTTACTAGCATGGATGCCAACATCCCTCACTTCCAGGAGTTTGTGTGAGTCTGGCCTTTTCTTCTAGTTGTCCCTCTTGTTCCAATTTTCCAAGACAAGGAAGAATGCTCTTCCCTGACAGTTGCCATGCCAACTCCCCATCAGAACGTCAGTTGGAAGGATTTTTCTGTAACCAGCCTGTGTTTTCACAGTGACTGGGAGTGTGAATGGAATACTCAAGCATCCTGAGCCTCTTAGCCAATGGGAAAGAGGGACCCAGATTCCTAATGTGAATATCTTGCTTTGTTCTATAAGGCTTGTCTCCCTGTCTATATAAACCCTTGAAAAGATATGTCTTTGACATGTTCCTGTTTCCAGGCATTACAGTTCTAATTATGGGCTAAGACCAAAGCCCCAGTCACTCAATGGCTGTGCCATTGGATTGCTCCCCTCAGTGTGGGCCGAATAAGCAAAATCTGTTTCTAGTGAAATTCCATGATACTATAAGAAGGGCACAGGATGTGAAGTCAGAGAACCTGGTTTCAAATCTTGGCTCTGCCATTTATTCTCTGTGTGACCTTGCATGAGTCACTTTACCCCCTTAGGCATCTGTTTCTTCATCTTTAAAAGGAGAGGGTAGGACCAGATGACCTTTTGCATATTTCCAACCCAGGCACTTTGGTCCAAGAGAAAAGTCTATTTGATGCCCATAAGCTGAATGGCATTGAAATCAGAGCGCTGTGCTGAATCAGCCCAGATGTGTGTATAGATTGTATTTCCAAATATTCCAATGAGAAGTCTGAGAAGATCCAGGAAATCAAAATTTTTGAACTTTCACTTTTTATATTCAGGACCAATGTAACAGTTATGTCTCGTTAGTAATAACTCATTCCACCAAATTATGCACATGTCTCGTTCAATAAGTGAAACAACAGGAGTCCAAGAACCATAGCATTCTGATGGACTTGAATATGACAGCAGGTCTTAATATGTCTCACCATAGGTGAGTCCAGAAGTGAATCAAATGCCTCATTCTGAGGAAATTGGTTTAAAACTGAAAGAACAGGGGGAGAAGAGGGACATTTATCATCCAATTCCCTATGACTCATCAGAGAGTTCTTGAACACGACAGTCTCACCTTTCCCAAGAACAATATCCTTGCATTGGAAAATGGAGTCAGGAAAATTAGCAGCTTTTTCTCAGGCATGATAAAAATTGTCCCCCTATGCCCAGGTTTAAAGGGAAACCACTAAAGGCTGAGGTGTTCCACCAACGTTTTTAGTCCAAAGAACCAGTTCTTTCCTCCTTTCTCTTGCCTCCCCTGACTCTGGCTCAACTTTCGTGAAGCAATAACTATTTGTTTTCTTTAGAGCACTACAATTTGAGAACATGCCTTTGCCACTGCAAAGATCTTTAATAGCCATCTGCACTTCTCATTTATCATTTAATTATAAGTGAAAGTGGCTGAAAAAAGAGTCCCCACAGAACTGTTGCCTGCACAGTTTCTCCTGGACAGCAGCAACCAGTTCTGCAAAATTCACTTCCTCCCAATCATGAAAAGCACAGAGTGAATTTTCCTTTTTTCTCAGGCTCTCAAGTTATAGCTCAAATGACTCAAGGATGATTAAGGATGAGGGAATTCAGAGTGACTTCAGAATTGCAAGTTCACTCTAGTTGTGTTTACATGGAGAGCAGAGCAGAACTGAAACAATTATATGGGTAATCCTGGTCAAACCTTTGCTTCTCAGAAAAAAAAAGGCACAACACACTTTCATCCCAAAAGTATTCAATTCATTCTATTTATTAAGGCATTATGGTGGGTTATTCCAATTATCTGGATCATTGTCTCATTGTCTTATTTCATTCTGCAGGTCAAGACACAATTTAAGACATTGTCCAAGTGATATGTTTTCTGTTGACCTGTAACAGTACCAGGATTCTCTCCATCCAGTTGATTGACAAGTATCCTTCAGTTAGAGAAACACAAAGTGCAAAGGGACCTTAGAAGCTGAGTCCAGCTCTTTCATTCTACAGACATGAAGCCAAGGCCCAGAAAATGGAAGTGGCCTACCTAGGGGTACATAAGTGGTGTCACAATGGGCATCTAAATCCCAGTCTGACTCTGAATCCTCAGATTTTCTCTCTGCCCCATTGATCCAACTAACTTTTATTAACTATTTACGTGATTGAGGAGTATACGATGTTCATTGTTCTAGGACTAGAGGGGATACAAAGATATGACATGGCTTTGTCCTCAAGGAGCTGACAGTCTTGTAGGGATATTCCCACGTTAGAGATGAAGAAACAGCATTTCAAAGAGTGCTCAATTCAGTAAACATTTATTAAGTGCCTGCAGCATGCAAGGCATTATACTTGGAACTGCTGATTGAAAAAAAATGGACCAAAACAAAATAAATTCCCAAAGTACAGTGTCTGTTATTATTGCAGTCATATTAAGGAATACATTCCCCTTAATTCTAGTGCCTTCCCCTTCTTGATTATCTTCAATTCATCTTGCACATCATGTCCCCCGTAGACAGCAGGGATCGTCTTTTGTCTTTTTGAAGCCCAGCACTTAGCACAGTAGCTGGCACATAGTAGACACTTAAAACATGTTTGCTGACTATAATATGCAATAAACAACCAACAAGAATAATTGCCAAAGGGTTTCCTGATTCCATATCAAACTTTCCATTGGATAAAATAAAAAAGTCTTCAGGTTATTTCCTAAGTAGGTCCTTTTGAAATAATTTTGAATATACCTACCATTGTCCACCATGGTATTTTACCCTCTAGTCAAAAGGGAATGAATACTATTGGTCTTATGAGCATATATTACCTACTGTCCCTCTCTTCAGCTGAATTCCTATGTGTGCCTTAAATTAAAGCCTGCCTCCTACTTGAAGCCTTCCTTGGTCCCCCATCTATGGATACCTTCTTTTCTTGGGTAGTGTAGTACAATGGCAAGCTCCACTATAGGAGCTGGAGACAGTGGACCTGGACTCAAATTCAGGCTCCGCTACTTACTACATGTGTAACTTTGGTCAATTCATTTCTTTTCTCTGGGCTTCAGTTTTCCACATTTGTAGAAAGAAAGAGTTGTGGGGGGTGGAGCCAAGATGGCAGCTGGAAAGCAGGGACTAGTGTGAGCTCCCTGCCAAGTCCCTCCAAAACCTATAAAAAATGGCTCTGAACCAGTTCTAGAACTGCAGAACCCACAGGGTAGCAGAGGGAAGCAGGGCTCTAGCCCAGGACAGCCTGGATGGTCTCTGGGTAAGGTCTATCCTGCACGCAGCTGGGAGCAGAGGGGAGCGGAGTTGAGCCGAACCCAGCATGAGCGGCACTGACCGACCAGACTGGGAGCTGGGCGAGCGTGCCCTAGCACCCAGAATCAGTGAGCCGTGGCAGTTACCAGACTTCTCAACCCACAAACACCAAGGACAACAGAGAAGGTTAGTGGGAGAAGCTGCTGGGGACTGGGATAGAGTTTGGGGTTCAGCCATGACCCCAGGGGCAGCGGAGGTGGGGCAGCTACAGAACTACAGCTGCAGTTGCTTCTGGCCCCAGGCCCACCTGGTAGGAGGAATTAAGTGGCAGATCAGAGCAGGAATGCACAGCCTGCTGAAGATCTAAGTCCAGTCCTGGTTGGGGGTTCTTGGGGAAGGAGGAGTGCTGGTGTGGCAGAGCTGGCGCATCCCCCCAGGCTTGGAACATAGAACTCTTTAGTCTATAAGCCATCATACCCTGCTGAAAAGCTCAAGGGTCAAGTGAGTTGGCTGGGAACATGACCAGGCAGTGAAAACACACCCACATTCAGTCTCAGACTCTGGAATCTTTCTTTGGTGAC
>JAQQSZ010015740.1:0-11196 GCA_028646595.1 Phalanger gymnotis | reverse complement strand
GGAGTGTGTTTCATTGTTTCTTCTCAGGGACCAAAATTGTGCTTTACAATTAATCTGGGCTCTTCTACTTTTTATTGTATTAATTTATACTTGTAGCAGCCAGTGAATTCAAGCATGTCCCCTGGGTTGATTGATGAAATTAGAGAATGTAAGGAGCAGGTAACAGACAGTGAGATGTAAAGCTTACATTTGAGAGTTGGAGTGGTAGCATTTCCAAGTTCTAAGACTGTAGTCCTTTTCAGATCCTCAGTGGTCTAGTCACAGCTTAACAATATATTTGCTTGGGAAAGAGTCAGCAAACTCTGATAAGGACTGGCAAAGAAAATGGATATGCTGGTATCCTTTTCTCCACCCACTTACTAAACAGCAAGGACTGAGAGAAGAGGAGTGAATCTGCTAGCAATCAGGCTTTAGAATCAGTGTAAATGAAAGTCTGCTATGGAATAACTTAGTCTTCACCTTTTCCTTTGTATTTCTTGGAGAGTACAGCAAGTGAGTAGGAGGTGTTTAGGTGGTATCTCTTTCTTCCTTTCACTTCTCCCCTCTGTCAGGATCTTCATGCCAAGACCACCCCTCTCTTTTTACTCCTTTCTGTTCACTATTAATAGAGACCCTGTTTTCCAGAGCTAAGGCCCAGCAAGGAAGCTGTGCCCTGAGAGTGGCATAACAACAATCCTTTGTGCTCACCCACTGGATAAACTCTGCTGCAGCACAATCCCAGAATTGGTTCACACCAGCCCCAAATGGTCTCTGAGCTCAGAAAACCACCTGCAGGGCCCATGTTCCAGTCATGAAGCCCTGCTGTAAATCAAACTTGCTTCATTGTTGCTGTTACCTCTCATTGTCAGGGCTCCAGCTCACTTTGTCACCATTGCTATGTGTATTGAGACCTGGCCTCAGTAAAGTGGGTCTCCCCCTAGAGGACATTGTGCCAAGTATGTCTAGTTTCTCTCCTCTATCTGAATAAAGAAAGCATTTTTGCTTATAACCTGTACAGGCTCTTTAATATTTTTCAGAATTAACTGTGGTTGAGATAACCTGGTGAGCTCTTTGGTAGTTTCAGAGTTAAAAGCTGTTACACAACATCTGTGACTCTTTGGTCATTAGTTTTCATATTGGGTTCCCCCAATAGCAATGGCTTATTATAGAGGCAAGTAGACATAGGATGCATAAGCCTGTGTGAAGAGACCAGTTGCAAAATCAAGTCCTTTTAGTGTGAGGAACAGAGTTTGGCCTCTAGAGATCCTGGTCAGGAGATGGCAATCCCCAAGACTCCTCTTGGGTTCCAGTTCTTTGCAAAAGTGCATAGCACTATGCTAGGCCAAGATGTCAGCTGAGCCCCAAACTGAGGGCAGGGGTGACTACAGCCGAGCATTGAAGCATTATCTAGTAGAGTCCAATGGAGACTGGCAGAGAGTATGTGATTGAGATTGGCAAAAATGGCTTGAGGACATCAGTCCTCCTGTAGGCCTGAAGTTTCAGAGACATGAGTGGCTGCCATATGTCTTAGCCACATGAGTTCCCTATGTGTATCCTTTCTTCCTTTGATGCCAAGGTTATTTAGAGGATTGTATGCCCCAGGTTTGTGGAAATATTTTGTTGTCACTGTCCCTACTATGCTATTTCAGTAAATACTTTGTTCTCCTTCCCTTCATTGTGCTCCTCTCACACAACCACAACCTTGGGGGGGGGGCATCTCCAGTCATTGTACTCTAGATCTGTCCACTGTACCCAGATGGCTCTGGAGGAGAAAGCAAGGCTGCTGACTTTGCACAGCCCTCCCTCAGTCAACTCAAAGTCAATTGCAAGTCCTGGCATCACCTCCCTGATGTCATGGTCCTCTTGGAGAATAAAGGACCAACAATCACAACCATAACCCTGGTGCAAGCCCTCATAACTTCATGCCTGGACTGTTGTAATAGGTTTCTAGTTGGTCTGTCTGTCTCTCTCCATTTCAGTCCATCCATCCTCCACTCAACTCTTAAGTGGATCTCTCAGAAGTGCTGTTCTGATTATGTCACCTTCACCCCAATCACTCAATGAACTCCAGTGGCTCCCTAGGACCACCAGGATCAACTATGAAATCCTCGGTTTTGACTTTTAAAGTATTTCCTAATTTATCCCCCTCCTATCTTTCTAGCCTTCTTATACCTTACATACTCTAAGATCCAGTGACACTGGCCTTTCTGCTGTTCTGGGAATCAGACATCCCATGTGGGGATTGTGGGCATTCTATCTGACTGTCCCCCAAGCCTGGAATGCTGCTTCTCCTCCTCTCCCCCTCCTGGTTTCCATAGTGTCCTTCATGTCTCAGCTAAAATCCCTCCATCTACAAGAAGCCTTCCCTGAATCCCCTTATTACTAGTGTTTTCCCTCAGTGATTATCTCCACTTTATCCTGCCTGTATCTTATTTGTTTGTGCTTTTGTTCTCTCTCATTGGACTGTGAGCTCCTTGAGGGTAGGAACTGGGTTTTGTACAGAGTCTGCTACCCAGTAAGTCATTAATAACTGCTTGTTGACTGACTGCTTTAGGTACCTTGATATGCAGAATACCTTGAGTAGTTGTCCCCCACTGACCCAACCTTTCAATTTGACCTCAGACACTAGCTCTGTGACTCTGGGCAAGTTACTGCCTCACTTTCCTCATCTGCAAAATGGGAATGAGAGTAATTCTTACATCACAGGATTCTTGTGATGATAAAATGAGATATTTGTAAATCATTTTGCAAACTATAAAGTGCTATATAAATGCTGGTCATTATCATAAACATTAATAAAGACAGTGATTTCATCAGAAAATGCATGGAACATTTCACATCGATGAAACAATACCTCTATTTTTTTTAAAGTAACAGAAATCTATATTCTCTCTCTCCCACTGGGGGGAGGATAGAGTCACACAAGGGGTTGCTATTCATCATTATAGTAATTATACATATATGTGTGCATAGGTACATATAAAATTCTCCTGTTTATCAATTTGCTCTGCATCATTTCATACAAGTCTGTTGACGACATCCAATAACAGTTCCAACAAATTCTCTTCATATTTACAAGAAATATTATATTCTGGTTCCCTCCACCTGTAAATTTAGTTCAATATTTAATTTCTCTTAGATGATTTCATTCAACAAACATTTGTTGAGCACCTACTTACTATATCCAAGGAACTGCACTAGTTGTACTAATAGAAAGACAAAAATAAAATAGTACCTGCCCACAAGAATCTTGCACTTTACTAAGGAGATGCAGCAAGTATACAAAGTACAACATCAGGTAAATTGAGGACAAAGAATTGACTGACAGCAGTGAAGGTGTCACTGAGATTGAGACGCCTGAACTAAATGCCAAGCTGAGAAGTTTGTATATTATCCTAGAAGCAACAGGGAGCCATTGAAGATTTTTAAGAAAAGTTTTACTAATGTGTTTTGTTTTTACATTACATTTACAGCTTACTCCCACTTCATGAAAGGTCTTTATAACAAAGTAAAACAAGTAAATTAAGTAAAAATAATAGACCTTTTACTTAATTTACTTAAAGGGTATCTAGTTAATACAGTGGACAGAGTACTGGACCTGAAGGCAAGCAGACTCGAGTTCAAATTCAGCCTCAGACACAAGCCCTGTGGCTCTCGGCAAGTTACTTAATTTGTCTACCTCAGCTTCCTCATTTGTAAAATGAGAATGAGAGTAGCACTTACCTCACAGGGTTGTTGTAAAGATAAAATGAGATATTTGTAAACCATTTTGCAAACTATAAAGCGCTATAAAGTACTACTTATTATAAACATTAATAATACAGTGATTTCACCTGAAAGTGCATGCAACATTTTGCGTGTGTGAAATGGCATCTCTATGTAAAAAAAAAACAACAGAAATCTATTTTATCCCCTTCTCATCTACCATTCCACTGAAGAAAACACATTCCTAAATCTACTTTTCCTTTTTCCTCCATTTCTATCTGTATCTCTGTTGAGTTGAATGTATTTCTATACCAAATTATTTGTGCATTTGCTCTGCCCCTTTTGACCAGTTTAGATAAAAGTGAAGGCCTGCTCCTCCATCTCTTCCATGTTTGTATGTGGTTCTACTTACACAACACAATTAGCTGTGAACACATTCCCCCATCTTTTCTCCCATTTTCCTTTAATGTATCCCTTCTCTTCCTCTCCCTTTTCTTTCTTCTTGCACTTTCTAAACACAAGAATATAGTTTTTTGTCTCATCCAACAACCTTTATGAGGAGTGACATGATCACACTTGTCTCTGTCCTCCCTCTTTGAATCTCCACTCCTACATCTAAATCTGCATATCTCAGCTCCTTCCTTTTTGCTACTCCAAAGAATACAGAGGCCTCTTGGACCAGCCCTGCCTCTAAGTTCATTTGATCCTGATTCAAACCACACCCCTATTTCTGTTGGAACATATTTGTCCCTTTCTTCCAACCTTATCTCCCCCACTTTTACTTGATTACTTCAGTCAAAGGTGTATGGCCTCCCCTCTATGGGAGGCTCCTACAGTTTGGTATGATTCCCAAAGAGATTGCCTGTCTTTGAGTTTAGTGGAATAACTAACCATGTTGAAAGCCCCCTAGTAGAGGGGGGCTACTAGTAGTAGTCCTTAGTGCTGCAGCAATAGCCAGAAAGATCTGTGATAAAATGCCTCTTTGTTTCTTAAGAGAATTTCTTGCTTTGTGCTAAGCAAACTTTTGAGCTAGGCATCTGGGGCTAATCTCTCTGACCCTCAAAACACCTGAAATCCTTCTAGACTCTTTGGCTGACCCTGGCCTAGCAGAGATTGTTTATGGGACTCTATTCTCAGAGATGCAGAGATACACTGCAGCCTTGGACAGGTGGGGTCCTCATCTTTAAAATGGGCTTGATAATATAGGATGTCCCAAATGTGTTAGTTCATTTTAAAGCTGATTTGAAACCACACTAAGACTTTTGGGATGTACAGGTACATAGTACCTATATCACAAGGCTGTTGTGGTGCTTAAATGGGATCACATACACTTAGAAAGACAAGGGTTGATCAGGACACCTGATTTCCCCTAAGCCCAGGTGACGAAATCACAGACAATTCAGGGAAAGTAGAAGGTGTTAAGATCTGAAAGGAAATACAAAGCAGGACTTATACTTTCTTACCCCTTTAGGTGTTTGAAGATGTTTTCTGATCATTGCTGATGGAATTAGAGGGGAGCTAAACCACATTCCTAGTGACCATTTTAAAAAATCAAGATATATTCTAATTAAGCAATCAAGAAAAGAGAAAGCTTTGAGGAATGTGAGCCCTTGAGAGGAAATCATTTCTGTGGAGAGCAATGTGGAGTGCCAGCTATATCCTGTTTAGGCCTCTTAGACTTCTGCAAGGCAGCCTCTTAGACCTCTGCAAGGCAAGGCCATTTGAGGAGAGGTCTATACAAGGCAAGTGCATCTAAGGATAAGAAGACGTGGCAAGGAACACCTGCCTTTGCCTTTGTAGCTGCTGTCTGCATGGGAAAGAACAGAAATATTTCAATATGGTTAGCATTTAGGGAACTAGTGTTTCATACCCAGGAACAAGGAGATAAAAAACTTTTACTATGTTAATCCATTACATCATCGTAGTTTTCTGAGAAGTCACAATGATTCAGCAATTAACCAGTGTAAAAGGCTGTCAGTGTCCCCATTAAAAGTCAGTCTATAGCCAGACTGTGTGACTCCCCTAGACTGATGTGTGTGTGTGTGTGTGTGTGTGTGTGTGTGTGTGTGTGTTATTTCATCCTACACCGTGTGCTGCTGCTGGCATATTTCTGTTCTGGGAGGAGAGGAAGTGGATGTCTCTGCCTGGGGGAGAATCCCTTCAGACATGAAATCTTACAGCACAGCTATTCCATTTCGTTTTCTTTTTATTAATTAACTTATTTTTAGTTTTCAACATAAACTTCCACAAGATTTTGAGTTCCAGAGTTTCTCCCCATCTCTCCCCTCCTCACTCCCCAAGACTGAGTGCATTCTACTTACCCCAATCTCCCTTCCTTTTTCTCAGCAGCACCCCTTCTCTTATCTCCTTCCCTTCTATTTTCCTGTAGGGCAAGACAGATTTCTATACCCCATTGCCAGCAGAGCTATTCTAACAGTTGACATCATATGTTGCAGGGAAGGAGCCCAGAGGCAGAAGAGAACTCTGATGAGTGTGAGTTTGTGTGTTAAGCTTCAGAGAAGTACAAGCCCAGTGAGTCTCACTGAGTGACCTGTTCAGTAAGAGACCCTGAGCACAAGAAGAGCAGCATCACAAGGGAAAGGACAAGGGAGCCCTGTAATTTTGTAAGTTAGTTGCCAAGGCCACATGTATTTCCTAAGCTTGTGCCTCTCTAGTAGTATACTCTCCATATGTGCTCATTTTTCCAAAAAACACAAGAGATATTTGGAGAATACACCACAGGATTGTGGGGGAAATGCCTTGCTACTCTTGTTCATATAATGCCATCTCAACAAATGCCTTTGCTTTGAAGTAATTGTAGCTACAGGCTGACTATTAAAGCCAAATATACCAGTAGGGGCTTGTGAACTATAGTTTGGGGACTATGGACCCACAAAGTACTCTGAATGCCAGTTAGTTACCTTCCTGGGGATCTAACCTGTGAGTGTTAGTTAGGGGAGGGGGTTTACTCGACAGGGGTCTCTATCTTGTATTTAAAGCATTTTGCAAATTTTAACCTCCGTTTTTGCAAGAGAGCAACTTATGCTCACTGAAATAAAGATGTGAAAGCTGAATTATAATATTCAGTGACGAAAAGCTAGCATGGATTCATCAAGAGCAGGTCATGGGGGACTAACCCCATTTCCTTTTGTGATGGGGTTTCTAGACTGTTGAATCAGAGTATTTCAACAATATATTTGACACAGTCTCTTGGTGTATTATTATGGACAAGATGGAGAGATGAGGCTGAATGATTTATTACAGTTTGGTACATTAGAAATTGGCTAAATTTCCAGGCTCAAAGAGTCATGATTAATGGATTAATGTCATCCTGAAGAGAATCTCTATTACACTGCCCTAGAGAGCTGTCCTCTGTCCTATTTATTTCAATTTTTTTTAATCAATGACTTACTTGGATAAAGGCACAGATGACATCCTTATCAAATCTTCTAATGAAACAAAGCTTGGAGCTATGGGCAACATCTAGGCAACTAGGTGGTGCAGTGAATAAAGTGCCAGGCTTGGAGTCAGGAAGACTGATTTTCATGATGTAATCCAGTCTCAGATATTGTGTGACCGTGGGCAAATCATTTAACCCTGTTTGCCTCAGTTTCCTTGTCCATAAAATGAGCAGGAGAAGGGAATGGCAAACCACTCCAGTATCTTTGCCAAGAAAACCCCAAATGGGGTTACAAAGAATCAACCACAACTGAAGCAACTTAACAACAACGAAATGGGTGACATGGTGAATGACAGAACTGGCATTCAAAAAGTTCTCAAAGGGCAAGAAAAATAGGCTGAAACTAATAGGACAAAATGTAATAGGAATTTTTCCTTTTAATATCTTCTTTAGAATGCTCTTGACCCGTATATAGGTCACTCTCAGAAAGGTTTTGCACAGATGGGAAAATATACACTTAGGGTAGTAGATGTCCTCATTTTTCTATTTTTCCTTTTTTTGGAGGGGGAAGGAAGAATTAAATAATATCCAAGGGTTTTTTTTTTTACATTCTTTTTGTATCTTTCCCTCCCTCATATACCTTGATTGTTAATTCTTCAATATCCTCACAGTTGGCTTGCCTCCAGCATAGGCCCCCCACTGAATATATATATATATAAATATATATGCATATATATATACACACACATATATATATATACATATATATATACACACACACACACACACACATATATATATACACTTGATCGTTTTTGCTCTCTTTAGTGACATTTCTACCTCCTCTTTTTGCACATCTGGGACTGCGATATTAGAGTTCAAGTGTGGTGGTTCTACTGTCCTTGAGTATTTCAGTAATAGGAACATAAAGAAACCAATGATTTTGTTGCAGGAATACATAACGAAGGCAGAATTTGTAACCGAAAACATTAGGGTGGCCACCAGCTCCCTGGGCTGCACATGGACCTTTGTGCCTTGTCCCAAGTTGATTTTCATAGCAACTAGGGCAATTCCTAGTCTTATCTGTTCCTTGCCATACTTGTTCCTTGTGTGGGTCTCTTCTACCATTGGTGATATGTTAACCCATGGGAGATTATATCCCCGTGTGTATGGAAAAATCTTTCTTATCGCATACATTGCTATGCTGTTTAATTGATGCCTTTTGCTTTGAACTAATATATCCTCTGGTTGACAGACAAAAGAAACACATTGGTGTTTGCTCATGAAGTATGGTTTTGAGTGGATTCTGAGTGTGAAGACAGCCTCATCCTCTCAGCTCCTCATAGTTCCTTTGGAGTTTTGTGAAACAGAATCCCTGGGATGATTTTAAGGGATACAGGCAGAGTAACAGTGAGAGGCATAACAGAGGTTGGAAGGGATTTTCTGACTCCAAGTCACATAAGACACTGGGATCAGGGAACCTGAGGCTGGCAAGAGGAAAAGTGATTAAAAGCAGAGACTTAATTTTAGTTCACAGCATCTGTTGACTTTTGCTTGCCATTTGGCTGGATTATGACTGAAAGAATTTAGCCCTTTGGTGTAAGGACAGACTACTTATAACTCACACTCCAGCAGAAGGTAGCAAAGAAGAGCAGGAAATCCAGTGAGGCTGCAAAGCTGAAAACCAGCAGAATCTTACTAGAGATGCCCTGTGTCAGCAGATGCATCCAGCAGTTGAGGAATCTAGTAACAAAAGCAGTCTGTAGTCAACATGGCCAGAACAGAGACATACAGCAGAGATAACAGAGAAGCAAATGTCCCAAGTTCAGTGGAAAAACAGCTTACCTAATGACATTACCAGAGGGCATCAGCAGTTCTGCAGCACTGGAAGTATGGATTTGTCCTGGCTTTGTATGGACTGCAACCCACTATCTGCATTTTTTGTGCCACCTGTTTTATGTGTAAGTCCTCTCCACCACTGGTGGTATCTCTGTGAGAGACTGCATCTCTGTGGGTCTGGAGAAATCTTGGTTATCACATATGTTGCTATGTTGTTTAATTAGTGTCTTTTACTTTGAACTAATATATCTTCCAGTTGACAAATACATTGATGGAGGTTTGTGAACTGTGTATGGTTTTAAGTGAATGCTGAACACACCCACAGCATGCCTCAAGCCTGAGGTAGCACATTTATACATATTTTTAATGTGGTATATATCATCAGCCAGTGAACAACTTTCTGGGCCCAAAATGGCAAGCTCTAGGATTCATCTCATATGAGACTTTGATTCTCTGAAAGAGGCTGGATCACTTATAGGATACCAGATTTAAAGCAAATCAAGGGACCTTAAAGATGATTATAATGGTAATCTGGGCAGGTAATCTCTTTGGGGATGCTGAGGCTATCCAGTGCATTTAAAGAGTCTCCTCTTTGTTTGAATGGAACAGGTAAAGTGGATCCCTTTTTGTTTTGGAGTGTTTCTCATCACTAAGGCAATCTGGAGTCATTGATTGGAAACAATGCATATGTGGTGCTAGTGATGGAGGAACCTTCCTAGACCCTGGTGCTGGTGGTTGAGGACCTTTCCCACACCCTGGATGGTAGGCCCCCTAGCCCTCAGGGTCCTGAACAGAGTATATGTACTGGAAGTTTAATGTTTCATTTTGCGGGGTACACTCATTGAAAGTGTTGGTGACAAGACTCTGGGTAAGTCATTGAAGCAACCTCCCCACCCCCCACCCCTGGCTTTGAAAAACACAGATGTTGGTGTTTCCCTGGTAACTATTGTGATTTGATCAGCCAGATATCTGTCTGTTAATCTGTTTATAATGTATGCTTGTAATTTGTTTGTGTTTGCTCTGAAGTTCAGGGTGCTGGCTTTTTCTCCTGAACTAAGTGAATGATACATATATACATATATGTTTAATTAAAGTGAAATTGTTAACCTCTTAAAATTACTTTCCTTAGAAAAGCAGTTCAAAGGACCTGTGCTAGCAGCCCTCCTGTGTGCTCTTGTTGGTCTTTCTCCTCCACAACAGCTGCTAGCAACATTGTTGTTATATCCATCTTCTCCCTTCCAAATTAAACCTTCTCTTTTAACAAAGAATAAGTTCAGGTGAAACACCTACAAAAATGACTATTCTGACCATGTATACGATATTGTCTGCTTGTCATCTCCTGCCTCTCCTTGAAAGAGAGGCTTGTATTTCATTATCTATTCTCTGGGAACATTTTGGTTTTTCAGTTACTTTTTATGCTTCCTCTTAGTGGTCTTTGTATTAACATCATTTCTGACTCCAGGCCCAGCACTCCATGCACTGTGCCACCTGCCTTATTCTTTATAGTATGATCTTCGATATTAAGGTCATATATATGTATTATGTAATACAGTGTAAGGTGCTGGTCTAAGCTTAACTCTGTGCAACTGCTTTCCAGTTTTCCCAGCAGTTTTCATCAGATGGGTAGTTCTTTCCTAAGTAATTTAAGTTTTCTGGTTTAGCAAACCCTGGGATATTGAGTTCCATTTTTTCTGATTCTCTCTTGTCTAGCCAGTTCCATTGTTCTGCCTCTCTAATTTTTAGTCCAAGATCATCATTTGATGAGCACACACTTTTGTTTCTAGTTCTTTGCCATGATATAGTGCTATATTTGAGGACTTTGTTTCTATAGTTGATAATGTCCAGTGAGACTGGCCTCCTGGCTATTTCACAAGCAAGACATTCCATCTTTGGGCTCTGGGCATTTTCTCTGGTTGACCCCCAAGCCTGGAATGCTCTCCCTCTTCAACTCTGTCTATTGCCTTCCTTGAAGTGCCAACTAAAATCTCATCTTTTAGAGGAAGCCTTTCCTAACCCCTCTTAATCCTAGTGTCTTCCTTCTGTTAATTGTCTCCTCTTTATCCTGTAGATACCTTGGTGGTATGTTTTTGTTTGCATGTAGTTTCCTCCATTCGATTGTAAGCTCTTTGAGGACATGGGTTGTCTTTTGCCTCTCTTTGCAGCCTTAGCTCTTTAGTGTGGTGTTTGGCACATAACAAATGTTTACTGATTGAATGACTGAGGATTCAGTCTCTACCCTTCCCCATCAATGACCATGCCATCAAAGAGAGATA
>JAQQSZ010015739.1:0-11196 GCA_028646595.1 Phalanger gymnotis | reverse complement strand
TAAAGGGGGACAGGATATGAGGGAGCAAAATATAGTTAGTCTTTCACAACATGAGTATTGTGGAAGGGTTATACATAATGATACGCATGTGGCTCATGTTGAATTGCTTTCCTTCTTAGGGAGGGTGGGTGGGGAGGGAAGAGGAGAGAGAATTTGGAACGCAGAGTTTTAAAAGCAGATGCACAAAAAAAAAGTTGTTTTTGCATACAACTAGGAAATAAGATATACAGGCAATGGGATATAGAAATCTATCTTGCCCTACAAGAAAGTAAGGGAAAAGGGGATGCAGGGGAGCGGGGTGACAGAAGAGAAGGCTCACTGGGGAATGGGGCAATCAGAATATATGCCATCTTGGAGTGGGGCAGAGGGCAGAAATGGGGAGAAAATTTGTAATTCAAAATCTTGTGGAAATCAATGCTAAAAAACTAAAAATATTAAATAAATAATAATAAAAAGAAAAGGATACATATATATGCATAAAAATATTTATAGCAGCTCATTTTGTGGTGCCAAAGAATTAGAAATTGAGGATAAACCCATCAATTGAATTGTAGAATGGCTGAGCAAGTTGTATGTAGCGTATGATCATGGTGGACTAGTATTGTGCTACAAGAAATGATGAGGGAAGTGGTTTCAGAAAAACATAGGAAGAATTATGTGAACTGATAAAAAGTTAAGTGAACAGAAGGGATACATAGCAACAGCAATATAGTAATTATGATCAACTGTCAAAGATTTATCTACTCTGATCAATAATGATCCAAAACAGTGCCAAAAGACTTATGATGAAAACTGCTGTCAAAATTAACTCTGAGTGAAAATTGAAGTACAATTTTTCTCACTTTATTTTTCTTGGTTTTTTGCAATATGACTAATATTGACACATGTTTTGCAAGATTTTGCATGTATAACTGATGTCATATTGTTTGCCTTCTCAATGGGTAGGAAGGAGCAGGAGAGAATAGGAGAATTTGGAACTCAAAAAAATTAAAGAGGAAAAACCGAAATTAATAGAAGTAAATCAAATGGAATCTAAATAAACTATATTTACAAAATTCCTCTGAATTGCCAGTCCAATGTCCTAGTCAAAAAAAGGAATGAGAGATTTACTCTGGCATAACCTGCTCTCAATGAAGCAACAGTGGCTCTTAGTGATTACTGCTCCCTTTTCTAGATATTTTTAATAATGCATCCTAGAATTTCAGCAGAAATTAAAATCAAGCTCATTCTCCCATAATTTTCAGACTCCATTGCCTTCCTTTTATGAAAATCAAGACATACTTTCTGCAGTCCTGAGTTACCTCTCCCAGCCTCCACAGTCATTTTGCTGACCATAGCTTAGTAATCACTTCTGGACATTGTTTTAGTAGTCTATCGTGCAGTTCAAGACTTGTAACTTGACTTCACCAAGAGCAGGTTGATATTTTCTTATATCTTGGATATTCACTCTCAATTTAACAATTTTATTTCTCCATTTCATCCAAAGATCATTTTTCTTGGCAGCTGAAATAGTAACAAAAATAAGTCAAGTAGCTCTATATTCTATTATCTGTTATCATGATCCCCTCCAATTCCAAAAGCAATCAGACCCTGTCTTTGAGCTTCCTCTTCTCTCAAAATGTGTTAAATGATCTTTTTTCATGTTTCCTCACTTTCCTCACTAGCCTCAGCTCATTCTAAGCTTATATTCCTAGTACTATTCTTAATTAAACAAATGCTTTTATATTCATCCTTACCCATATTTCTACTTTCTGCATATCTTTTTCTTTTTTGATACATTTAGTTTTATATCTTATTCATCTCAGGATATGCCCAAGTTAACAAGGTGCAATGAGAAAAATGCTGGATTTAGTCAGATGACCTGAGTTCAAATCCTGGCTCCAGTATATACTAACTGTATGACCTTGGGCAAGTCACTTGAACATCAATTTCTTGCACTACAAGATAAAAAGCATGACTTCCAAATATCCCTTCCATCTTTAAATCTATAATTCTATGATCCCACTACAGTAAGTCTTCTCTTGCAATAAAGTTTTTTTAAGTTTAGTCAAATCAAGACACATTGACCATGTCCAACTTCATATTCAACACTCCACCCCCACTGTCTCCACCAATTCTTTAAATAAAAGGAAGAAGGAGTCTTGTTTCATATCTACTCCAGGGTCAATTTTGCTCATTATTATTACACATATTGAAGTTTTATTGTTCTTTCCATTGTTTTAGTTATATATTACTTTCCTGCTTCTTCTTACTTCACTATGCATCAGTTCATATTTTAAAAAACAAACTAAAAAAGACAAAAGATAGTCTCCACCTATGCCCTCCAAATGGCTCAAATGGCTTTATGAAAGTCTTTTGTGAGGTCTTGAAGCCAATGGAACTCTACAGCTTGGACTATTTATACTCTTGGACCATCCCTTCACCAATCATTGCTTCAGGGACTCATCAGGCTGTTAATTAAACTCCTATATTCTCTCAAATTCCTTGGTTATAAAAGCCAGACATCAGTCTTATCAGTTGTTACCCAATAACATTAATGATGATCATTGGCTACTCCATAATACTATAGATATGACCTTAATGTGTAGTAAATATCAGATAGCAAGTTTTCTGAAATGCCTTTATGGATTTGCATCAGTATAATTACCTAATTCCAGAATATGAAAGACAAGTAGCCTCCCCAAAATGACATGACTTTGTTACCTTTAATCTCAATTACAAACTAACATTGTCAATAAAAAGTCAGCAGTCACTCAATTCATGTTACTTTACATGCTTATTCACTGAATTGCTCCAGAGACCAATCACTCCAGAGACCCAAAATACCAAAAATATCTTATTAAAACTTGATTATTACTAAAGATTACATGGTATTTCTCAGGCACTGAGATCTCTAAATACCCAACAGAAATCCCTCATTGTTCATCCTCTGCACTAAGGAAATTCTCTCTTTTCTGTGTTTGGCCCAAAAAAAGAAATTGAGTTGCTTCTGGAATTGAGTCTAGTTTCAGTATATTTGGAGAACAGTACAGAAATCTGGGACTGATGAGTAGTAAGGGCTGCGGAATGGAGCAGACTATTAGAAATGACTTATTATCTTAGTTCTTGAAACAACTTGCAGGACAACAGATCTTGTTAGTGCCAGAAAGAAGTTATTTCTCCACTCAAAGGTAATCTGCAACTATAAGGAAAGAGTATTTAAAACGCAAGTACTTAATCTTAAGAATATGAACTTTTAAAATATTTTATAAATATTTCAATGTAGATGTTTTCCTTTATAATTCTATGGAGTGTTTTTATGTTTTTAGAATTTATAAACATATTTAAAGGGGGTCCATAGACTTCACTAGACTGCCAAAGGGGTCCATGACACAAAAAGCTTAAGAATTCCTGATCTGGAGTATGATAAACAATCAACAGGCAACAATAGGAAGACACATTACAGATAGAAATGTTTACGACCTCTTAAGGGAAGGTAAGATTTTGGAACTATGAATTTTATTATTCATACCCATACTTTAAGTTGCAATGTAAAAGAAAATCAATTTTAATTACTTTGGTAAAATAATAGATGTCATGATTTTATATGTGTACACATATATTAAAACACATATGTTGAATTATTCTTTAAGGATTATGAGTTTTCATGATAAAGGGTATGTCCCCTTGATCAGTCTCCTTACAGAACAGAAACCCAAAGGGAACCGAGCTGCCTAAAATTCTGACAAGTTGTTGAAACAAAATTTGACCTCTGAATTTTCATTGTCGCCCGTTCTATGAGGAAAGTTAATCTGTGCTCTACATCAGAGGTACCATTGGCAAGGTCACCTGTACATACACTTACAATATCCATGAAAAAGAAGAATGATGACAAATTCCGTTGGGCCCAGGACTCCTAGCCTTTGTACACACTTTCACCTGCCCAATCACTCTTGAAAATGTATATCCATTGCACCCATTACCTCTCCTCACTCTCTCCTTCATAGAAATCCTGACCCATAATATATTCTTTCAGAAACCAGTGCCTTTTTTCCTATACATCCTTGTTCACAGCATCCAGTCCATCTTTGAAACTGTATTCAACAAGCTTTGTGTTTAGTTCTTGGTGTTCTAAAATGATCCAAAACGCTTAAGGCAGCATGGTACAGTAGCACTGTATACACACATACACACACACACACACACACACACACATATGTATGTAGCACTGTATTTGGAGTTATATTGCCTGGGTTCAAATATCCCTTCCTTCACTTGTATGATGTTTGATAAATTATTTTCCCTCTCTAGGCCTCACTTTCCTGATCTTCAAAATAAGAGTCTTGGACCAGATAGCATCTGAATTCCCTCCCAGATTTAACTCTACTAAACCAATGATCCAACAATAATTAATTCATAAATCAGCCAGCAGAGTCCTCACAAAATTATTTACATTGAATCTCCTTTTCAATCACTCCTGCCTGAGGATAATGAAAAGAAATGTTTCCTGAAAAAAGGAGGCGGGGGGGGGGGGGGCAATGTAAAAGCAGAGACTTGCTTGAGCTCTCTCCCAAATCCCTCCAAACACCTGTAAAAAACATGACTCTAAACAAATTCTAGAGCTACAGAAGCCACAAAATGAGAGAACAAAACAAGTCTCCAGCCCAAGATGGCCCGGATGGTAGCTGGGAAGACTCTAGAGTGGAACTTAGCCCAGCATGGGCCAAGCTGGCACAGACCAGGCCAGACCTGGCAGAGGAGGCCTCAGGGCACTGAATCACTGGCAACTGTGGCAGTTTCCAGACTTCTTAATCCACAAACACTAAAGACAATTTAGCAAGTCAGTTCGGAAGCTTTGTTGGATCTGGGTGAGAGAAGGGCATGGTCTAGCTTCAGCCCCAGGGCAGTGGAGGTGGCTGCAGTAGCAGTGGCTACAGCAATAGCAGCAGCTGCTTCCAGAGCTCCAGGCCCACAGATACTGGAGGTAGCAAGCATCTGATCAGAGCTGGAGTGCAGGGATCTCTTTGCTGGCAATGAGGCAGGATTCTCTTGCTTCGTCCTGCTTCAATCTAGATTACAGGGCAGGTGGTGGTCCTGGGGTGGAGAGGAGTGCTGGTGTGGCAAAGCTTGTGAGGCAGTGGAGAGGGAGTTCTCCTGGCAGTTACAAGGCAGAAAAGAGTGCTTGAGGTCACTCACAGACCACAGCACAGGCCAGGAGAGGAGTAAACACCCCTCCTTGGATCATACCATCTTAGAAGAACTGAAAAGTACAAGTAGCTCAAAAAACAGGAGCACAAAAGCCCTGAAGCTTGGGACAGAGCACTCTCCACTCTGGAAACAGAGTCATACCCTGACAAAGACCTCAAAAGTCAAGTAATTGGCTGAGAAAATGAGCAAACAGTGTAAAAAAAACTCAGACTATAGAATTTTACTTTGGTGACAAAGAAGATCAAAACATACAATCAGAAGAAGACAACAAAGTCTAAGCTCCTCTAAGCCTCCATGAAAAATATGAATTGGTCACAGGCCATGGTAGAGCTCAGAAAAGATTTTGAAAATCAAGGAAGAGAAATAGAGGAAAAATTGGAAAAAGAAATGAGAGGGATGCAAGAAAATCATGAAAAATAAGTCAACAGCTTGCTTAAGGAGACCCAAAAATGGAGAAGAAAATAATAGAATAGACTAACCCAAATGGCAAAAGAGGTCCAAAAAGCCAGTGAGGAAAAGAATGCCTTAAAAACAGAATTGGCCAAATGGAAAAGGAGGTCTAAAAGATCACTGAAGAAAATGCTACCTTAAAATTAGAGTGAATTAAGAAATTATAAAACAGAACCAAAAGAATGAAAAAATAGATGACCATGTGAAGTATCATATTGGAAAAACCACTGGCATGGAAAATAGATCCAGGAGAGATAATTTAAAAATTAATGGACTACCTGAAAGCCATGATCAAAAAAAAAAAGCCTAGGCATCATCTTTCAAAAAATTATCAAGGAAAACCGCCCTGATATTCTAGAGCCAGAAGGTAAAATAGAAATTGAAAGAATCCACCAATCACCTCTTGAAAAAAGATCCCAGAAGTAAAACTCCTAGAAATATTGTAGACAAATTCCAGAGTTCCCAGGTCAAGGAGAAAACATGTCAAGCATCCAGAAAGAAATAATTTGAGTATTGTGGAAACAATCAGGATAACACCAGATCTAGCAGCTTCTACATTAAGGGACTGAAGGGCTTGGAAAATGATATTCTAGAGGTCAAAGGAGCTCAGATTAAAACCAATAATCACATACCTAGCAAAACTGAGTATAATACTTCAGGGGAAAAATGAATGTTCATGAAAGAGAGGACTTTCAAGCATTCTTGATGAAAAGACCATAGCTGAATAGAAAATTGGACTTTCAAATACAAGAATCAAGAGAAGCATGAAAAAGTAAACAGGAAAGAGAAATCATAAGGGACTTACAAAAGTTGAACTGTTTACATTCCTACATGGAAAGATGATATTTGTAACTCATAAGACCTTCCTCAGTATTAGAGTAGCTGAAGGGAATATACATATATATAGACAGAGGGCACAAGGTGAGTTGAATATGAAGGGATGATCTCTAAAGAAAATAAAATTAAGAGGTGAAAGAGGAATATATTGGGAGAAGGAGAAAGGGAAAGATAGAATAGGGTAAATTATCTCACATAAAAGGGGCAAGGAAAAGCTGTTATAACGGCAGGGAAGAGGGGAGAGGTGAAAGGGAATGAGTGAACCTTACTCTCATTAGATTTGACTTACACTCAGTTGAGTTATTTTGCCCTCAGGAAAGTAGGGGGGAAGGGAATAAGAGGTGGGGGATGATAGAAAGGAGGACAAATTGAGAGAGACGATAGTCAGAAGCAAACACTTTTGAAAAGGGACAGGGTCAAAGCAGAAAATTGAATAAATGGAGATGGGATAGGATGGAGGGAAATATACTTAGTCTTTCACAACATGGCTATTAAGGAAGTGTTTTGCTTAATGATACATGTATAACCTATATTGAATTGTTTGCCTTCTCAAGGAGGGTGATTGGGGAGTGAAGAAGGGAGAGAATTTGGAACTCAATATTCTAAAAACAAATGTTAAAAATTGTTTTTACATGCAACTGGGAAATAAGATGTTCAGGTAGTGGGGTATTGAAATCTATCTTGCCCTACAAGAAAGTAAGGGGAAATGGGATAAGGGGGAGCAGGTGGGGAGAATGAGGTAATAGAAGGGAGGGCAGACTGGGGAAAGAGGCAATCAGAATACATGCAATCTTGGGGTCGGGGAGGGGAGAGATGGGGAGAAAATTTGTATCTCAAAATCTTGTGGAAATGAGTGCGTGTTGAAAACTAAAAATAAATTAATCTTAAAAATTTTTTTTCAAAGAAAAGAGCATCACCTGCTATTTTCCTCTCAACACCATAGTATCCAGAGCTTTCAGTTATATTTGTATAACCTTTTAAAACAATTTCATTTGTCCTAGAAGCTGCTGCATAGACCAAATTTTTTAAATCAACCTACCCAATCAAAACCAATCTAGAAAATCTCATTGATCATTGGAGACATTTAGTTTTGTGTGTTGCTGTCTCAAGGAATAAATGCTTGTTATAGAGATGAGAGATAAAAGGCCTCATCAGGCATAAAGCGAAAAATTTAGCTTTTCCTGGAGATAGAGGAGTACAACAGTATCTAAATTCAGTATTCTGTATAAGTTTAAATTTTTTTAATCTTCTTTAATTCTGAACTTAACCACTAAAAAAAATGCATTTACACACACATAGCATAACACAAAGTGAAGATTTTCTAGGAAACCACAGTCTCTATTTTGTACCATTTGCTTTGTCTTTTTAAGTTGTCCTGCTAATCTGTGCTTCTCTTCTGTGCATTCAGAAAAATTAGCAATGACCCTGTGGTTTTTTGAGATTTCTATCACTAACCCTTAAATCACAAGTTAAATAAATATGATTGCAATCATATTTGCCTTGCTCTTTTTGGTTTAAGCTCATTTTGGTTGTGAGGAAACTATCTTCTTCTACTCTTGCAACAGTCATAAAAGTGGTGCTTTTTGTGGTGCTGTCCAAAGTGCTATACAAAGTAAACCATATAGGATGTCTTTCCTCTGATAAAGATTCAATAATCTCCTGTTTCATACATACACACAAATGCACACGTGTGTACATATTTATACCTTTGCTAAAGCATAAAATTTTTCTATTTACTTATTTCTCTATCTTGCAACTGAATTATATAGACAATTACAGTTTTGCTTTTTAATTTCTGCTTTTGACTCCTAAATGTAATTCCAGTGATCAACTTTAGTCTAGGGGATCTTAAACTAAGGTCCATGCATTTTTTCATTTTTGATGACTGTTTTTCAATATAACTATGTTTTTAATATTTATTTTGATAATTATTTCAATATAATTAGCTTCACATCAAATCCTACATATCTTATATTTTGCATTTTGCATTAGCCAAGATGGCCACATGAAAACAGCATTTTACCATAGCTCTCTCACAAGGTCTGTCAGATTCCCATAAAAAAGTGAAGTTGAGCAAATTTGAGGCAGTTAGAAACTGCAAGTAGTCTGAGTGGGGCAAATTTCCAAGCCAGGAGAGTCTGAAAGGCCAAAGGCATGAATCTGTAGGCTTGGAAAGTGCTTGGCATGCGGAGCTGCTCCAGACCAAAGCGGAAGTGGCCAGCCAGGAAACCCAGTCAGAGACAGGCTGGGAGAAAGCTGGGTGTGCAAAACCGGCAGAGATCCCCAAGCCTCCCAACACAGGATGGCAATCTGTGGAAGCAACGAGAGGCAGTGCAACGCCACTGGCCGTGAAACATCAACTCCTGAGGCTTGCAGCCCAAAAGTATGAAACTCAGCTTCTTGAACTTCCGGGAGACATAATGGCCAGGTAAATGGCTCTAATCCCTCCCCTCCTCACCCAGAGAATTCTTCAGAAAAAAAGAATGCTGGAACAGAGGAGATAGAAGTGGGGCTTCAGTGGCCAAATAATAGAAGTTCTTTAGTTCCAGAGGGGCAGAGCCGGCAGGGGTCAACACCAGGAGCCCAGACGTAAACTTGCTCCCCCAGGAGAAGTGCCAGACATCAGCTCAAACAATAAAGAGCTGAGGCCATTGCTGAAGAGCAACAGTGCTGGAGAGCACCCCTAGGGAAAGAAACATCAAGGATCCAGACCCCTCCCCCACACCTCAGGAAACTGAAGGCTATAATTCACAAAGACAACAACTAGACTCACAATCCCGAGAATAAGAAAGCTGGGACAGAGAGCTCTGAGCCCCAAAGGCAGAAATTTGTTGTAAAGCCAGGAAAAGGCTAACCAACATGAAGAAGAACACAAAAAAACGAGGACCATTGATTCTTTTTGTGGAGACAGGCATGATCAAAATACCAATTTGGAAGAGGATAACAATGACACTATATCCACATCTGATACCTCAAAAGGTAATGTGAACTGGTCTCCAGCCCAAAAAGCATTGCTGGAAGAGCTAAAGGAGGATTTTAAAAGCCAAATTAGGGAGGTAAAAGAAAAAAAGGAAAAGAATCCACTGATGAAATCGAGTCCCTAAAGAATAAGATTGGTGAAATGGCTACAGAGATTCAGAATCTGAAGAGAGAAAATTACACCTTGAGAGGTAAAACCAACCAATTAGAAAAGGAGACTCAAAAGCAAAATGAAAATTAGAGTTCAGCAAGTGGAAGCTAATGAATCTATGAGGCACCAAGAAGTAGTAAAACAAAATGCAAAGAATGAAAAAATAGAAAAAAAAAGTGAAATATCTGATTGGGAAAACAACTGACATGGAAAATAGATCCAGGAGAGACAATTTAAGAGTTATTGGTCTACCAGAAATCCACAATGAAAAAAAAAAAAGCCTTGAGAGTATCTTTGAAGAAATTATCAAAGACAACTGCCCAGAGGTCCTAGAACCAGAGGGCAAAATAGTCGTTGAAAGAATCCACCAATCACCCCCTGAAAGCGATCCCAAACTGAAAACACCAAGAAATATTATAGCCAAATTCCAGAACTACAAAGTCAAGGAGAAAATACTGCAAGCAGCCAAAAAGAAACAATTCAAATATCATGGAACTACAGTCAGGATCACACAGGACCTCTCAGCTTCCACATTAAAAGTCAGGAGAAATTGGAATATGATATTCTGAAGGGCAAAGGAGCTGGGACTACAACCAAGGATTAACTACCCAGCAAAACTAAGCATAATGTTTCAGGCAGGGAGATGGACATTCAAGGAAATAAGGGAATTCCAGACCTTCCAGATGAAAAGGCCAGAACTCAACGGAAAATTTGATCTCCAAACACAAAACTCAACAGAGACATAAAAAGGTAAACAGGGGAGAAAACCCCCACAAACCTTATTAATCAATAAGGGCAAGTTATTTGTATATTTATATAGGATTATACCATCTTATGTATGTTTTACATATATACATATATATATACACATATATATACATATATATGTCAGTCTTGAGAATAGTACAGCTATTATGATAATTGAAAGGGATACACATAGATTATGAATGCCTGTATAAAATAACTGATATAAGGATACAAAACATAAATAAGAGATGTAAAGGGAAGGCTATGAGAGAAGAGGTAAGAAGGCAGTAGAAACAGGTAAATTACATGAAATGAAGAGGCACAAAAACATATTATAGTAGAGGGAAAGAAGGGAAGGAGAAGAGCAGTATTTGAGCTTTACTGTCATCTGATCTGGTTCAAGAAGGGAATAACATACCCTGATAAGTATAGAAATCTAACTTGTCCTACAGGAAGTAGGAGGGGAAGGGGGGAAAAAAGGGAAGGGGGTGGTCAGAAGGGAGGGGAGAAGTAGCAAGTGGGAAATGGTAAGATAAGGGAGGAGAATAAAGAGAGAGGGTAAACTAAGGAAGGCGGTGGTCAAAAGCAAAACTTTGTCGAGGAGGGGAAGGGGAAAGGGAGAAATAAAGGCATAAACAGGGGAAAATAGGATGGAGAAAAAGACACAGATAGAAATCATAATTGTGAATGTGAATGGGATGAACTCTCCCGTAAAACGGAAGCAGATAGCAGAATGGATTAAAAACCATAATCCTATAATATGCTGTTTACAACAAACACATTGGAAACATGGGGATACACACAGGGTAAAGGTAAAAGGCTGGAGAAAAATACATTGTGCCTCA
>JAQQSZ010015738.1:0-11196 GCA_028646595.1 Phalanger gymnotis | reverse complement strand
CACACAGCAACATTGCTCAATGGTATACAACTTCACCAAAAACTGTTTAACCTTTGTAGGTTTTTGGATCATCTAATATTGATGGAGCAAAGTGGAGAGTTTGGTTCAGACGTTGGTTCTGCCTTTTAATATTTCCATGTCCTTGAACATGTCCTTCTTGGACTCAGTTTCCTCATCTGTAAAATGGAAGCATTGGACTAGATGGCTTCTGTGGTCCCTTCCAGTTCTATGGAAATGAAAAATCCAGTACTTGGAGGTGAACTTTATATTTTTTTAACTATTAAATTAATGTAGATGCCTAGCAACAAAGGAAACTGGATCATGACCTCACTCCCAGCTCCCTCTCTGGTCTGGTCCACCTCCACACCAACTGCATTGTCCCCCTGAGGATGACTCCGTCCTGATGCCTTTCTCACCCTTGATGAATCCCTGCCTGGAACAGCCATGTCATAGAGGCCCTAGCCACACTGCTCACTTCCACTTCTGCCTTGTCTCAGGTCTGCCTTACCTCCTCATCTTCTATTCAAATGTAAGTTCCTTGAGAATAGGGACTTAAATTTTGTTTTTTTTTTTTATTTGTATCACCATGGCTTAGCACAGTGCCTGTGCATATTAAGCCCTTAGTAAATTCCCTATCTCTGTCTGTCTCTGTCAGACTGTTTGCGTCTGTGTCTCTGTCTGTCTCTCCTATTTCTATTTCTCTGTCTCTGTTTCTGTGTCTATCTGTCTCTCTATATCTCTCATGGTCATCGTATTAGCTTACAACTAGATAAAAAAAAAAGCTAACACAAAGCATGGCTACAATATGCTTTCTCTTTCTTACCTGCAGCCCCCCCCCCCCCCCCCCCGCCCCAGTATTGTTTCATAAGTCCTGTCCACTACTTTTAACGGCTAAACATAAAAGCCACGGAGAGCATAAACAGGAAACTAGTGTTTAGGTGGGAGTTCCTAGGAATTTTATTCTCTGACCACAGAGGCCATGGGAGAAAGGAAATAGGAAAAACAGTGTAAATACCTGGGTGACTAATGACTGTCCAGCCTGTCTGGCTCTCAGAATATGAAGGCTGTGGTGTCCTCCCAGAGGCAGGACTAGGAAAAGGTTTGAGGCCATCATGTGGCATTTCTGGAGACCGACACACACAGGGGCATAGGGGGAGGGGGAAGGAGAGAGGAGAGAGACATTTATTTCACGAGGTTAATTTCCACCCTCAGCTGATGTAGAAAACACCCCCTTCTTTCTGTAGCTCCCCAGATGAAAGTGGCTCCAGGGTTCACATCCATTTGAATGCGGGAGTGCAGATATTCTCCCCACCTCTGGGGCTTCTAGGCTGCCTCAATTGTCAAGCCTTGTAAGGTAGGCTGTCCTCTGGCGGGCTCACATTGATACTGTCTAAAAGGATTTAGAATCAAGTGGGTAAATTTGCACGGGCCCTGTTGCTGAAAAGGCAGCTGGAGAGTAGGAGCAGGGCGGCCTTTGTAAGGAGATTCACCATTGGGTCCCCAAAGGATTTCCATTGTTCTCCAAGGGGCCCTCAGAGGGGATTTTTTATTTTTATTGTTAGCAGCATGCCTTGGGAGAGAGGGCCTTTTTTCTCCTTCCCTCCGCCCCCCACCTCCTCTCTTTTTTTCCCCCAGGCTGCAACAGATTTCCCTGCTGCCCCTGCTTCTCCTATGCAATGGAGGTGGGGCAGGGTTTCCAAGCTGACCATCTGCACAAGGGGAGATTGACAGCAGCCTGGGAAGGCCAGCGCCTCCACCATATCCACCCCAGCACCAGGCCCCCGGAGCAAAGCAAGGACATCTGCTCACCTTAATTTAGAAACGCTGGCTCTCATTTCACTGGAGCCCCTCGGCTTAACATTCTGCCCTGGCAAGGTCCAGGCAGAAAGCAGGCCTCTCCAGGCTGTCAGAGTCTTTCCTTTCCCAGGAGAGGGGCAGCTGAGGCTTTGTCGGCATGGAAAGAGGAGGATCAGGGTGTGGCAGAGGAGTATACCCTCCTTTTTACCCATTCCATCCATTTCAGTGCTGTAGGCCAGTATCATCTCACTCTGGGATGGTTGGCTTTTCACCCAGGCCACATCCCCTGCTCTCAGCCAAGGAGGTCTATTTCAGAAGTATCCATCTGCAAGTGTTCCAACTTAGGCCCAGATAGGAAAAAGGGACAGGGAACACCAGACAGGACAAGACTGGTAGCTTCAACAAGGACCAGAGCCACTAAGCTGTTTCCCAGTGGGGGAGGCAAAAATTTGGCATCTATTTTTTAATATAGAAACATATCCTGCTTTTCCTGATCTGGGTTCAAACAATTGTTCAGTTGTGTCTGGCTGTCCGTGACCCCATTTGGGGTTTTCTTGGCAAAGACCCTGGAGTGGTTTGTCATTTCCTACCCCAGGTCATTTGACAGATGAGGAAACCGAGGCAAACTGGGTTAAGTGACTCGTCCACAGCTAGTAAGTGTCTGAGGCCGGATTTGAATTCAGAAAGATGAGTCTACCTGATTCCAGGCCTGGCACTCTATCCACTGCACTACCATGCCCTATATTGTATTATATTTAACTGTGTCATCTCTACTGCTATATCATTGTATACAGACTCCTTGAGAGACCTGATACAGTCACAGTTATTTTTCATTTACCCAGCAAAGTCCTTGGTATGGAGTGGGTCCCGAACAACCATTTGATCAGTTTGCTTGAATTCTCCGCTTGCCCATATCTCAGTGTCCCTTCCCAAACTGGCCCTACCACCTACCACGTTGCCTGTTCGGCACTTTTTCCTCTCTCTTCTGCTATTGATGGCCTCATCCTGAGGAGGCCAACATCGGCAACCAAGGAGGGAACATTAAGAAGGAAGAAGGTATATTTGGGGAGGGATATATTCAGAAGTAAATGTGATATACAACCAAAAGATATAAATGGAAATTGCTGGGAAAGCTTAAATTTTAAATTAAAAAATTTTTAACAAGTATTTCACAATTAAGAAAACGAACAGTCCAGCCAGTTTAGATGGGTTAATTCACTCCATAATCTCTTGTATACTGTAGGAAAGGGACATTTCAGTGGGTCAGCTATGAATGAATCAATCCCTCAACAAACATTGATTGAATACCTTTTATGTGCCGAGCACTGGGTTGGGGGCTGGGCATATAAATACAAAAATGACCCAATCCTAGCTCTAAAGGGTCTTACATGTCCATAGGATACATATGTATGTTTATACCTATATACATACCAATATATGTGCATACATATGTATATATATATATATATATGTTTGTATAGACATAATACATTCAATGGTCCAATTAGACTGGCCTTGTTTGCTCTTCCTCGCACATGGCACTCCAACTCCAGGCTATGCTCATTTGCATTGGCCGTCCCTCACGTCCAGGTGCTCTCCCTCTTCACATTCCCCTTTTTAGAATCCTCAGTCTCCTTCAAGCCTCAGCTCAAACACTACCTTCTGCATGAAGCTTTTCCTGGATCCATCCAGGTGCTAGTGGCTTCTACCCCACCCTCCATAATTATCTCGTGGGCTTTTTTGTATATACATTTATGTATATGTGTGTAATTAATAGAGAGTAGCCTGAGGAAAAGTTTAATTGTAGGAACTGTGGGACTAGTTCATAGAATAATTGAATAGTTCAGAGTCACTGGAAAATTATATATAAATTAGATATGAATACGTGTGTGTGTGTGTGTGTGTGTGTGATGAGAGATGGGGCAGCTAGTTGGCTCAGTGAATAGAGTACTGGGCCTGCAGTCAGGAAGCCCTGAGTTCAAATGTGACCTCAGACACTTACTAGCTGTGTGAGCCTGGACAAGTCACTTAACCCTGTTTGCCTCAGTTTTCTGATCTGTCAAATGACCTGGAGAAGGAAATGGCAAACCACTCCATTGTCTTTGCTGAGAAAGCCCCAAATGGGGTCAAGAAGATTAGGACTTGGCTGATACAATTTAACAAATGTCAGATGAGGTCCCAATGGACAAAAGAAGTACTTTCTAGAGTACCAAGTTCTTGAGGATTGTGAGCATGGCTACCGGTCCTTAGAGGAGCAGCAGCAAGAGACTACAGATACAATCTAGGGAGCAAAGTCCTGGGACTTTGCCTTCTGCTGTTGCTACAAGTTACTCAAATGGGGGCATCCAATGTGAAGGAGGTTTCCTTCTTCGGTGGTCCCTCAAGATGATACCATGAGTTTAGATATCTCCGTAGTGTCGGTGGGGAGAGAGTAAAAGAGGCAATCACCTGTGTCAAAGGGTAGCCCTGCTAGAAAACCCAAGCTTGCTTGCTTTCTGAAGGAAGTCCAAACCACTGAATAATACTATGAGTAGGGAGGGCTTTAGCACCTTGGGTGAAAAGAGGGATTCATCAGGAATTGAAGAGAACTATAGTGATTGTTTATAAGCTACTGTGCGTCACCTATTTTCTATAAATGACTGATTGAATGAATTAAAAGATATAACCATTTATCACATACAAAGTGCTATGGTTAGTGCAGGGGGTACAGAAGGAAAAGTAAGACAGTCCTTCTTAAGGAACTCTCATTGGAATGGGATGGGGGGCAACATGTAGTTGCAGTTTCAGCTGCAGGTCAGGTGGAACTCATCCTTACGGTCCCAGTGAGCCCGATGGTAACAAAACATATCATAAGATATCTTCCTGAGTGTCATTTCCATTGATAAAATCACATCTATGAACCATTTGTCAGTGCTAAGACTTGAGTGGTGAGAACTTAGTTTTCCGATCCTTCAACAGCTGTTTACCAGGCAAGGACCATCATATCCGCAGTTAGTTGCCAGGGCATATCTTCGGAAAGGTTACTCAGTATCTGATGTATGCATTGTTAGCTTAAATGCTTATGTAGGCATCTGAGGCCCCTATTACTTGCATCTGTGGACACCTAGATAGGAGTTATATTTGGAAATGTTCAGAGGCAACTCTGGTTAGGAGCAGTATGAGGGGAAGAAAGAATGATATATTAGCGTTAGTCTCCGAGTATGAACTAGGTCTGGTCTGCAAAATCCATAGCCTGTATTTATTATGCGTCTATTATTTATTTACTTATCTAAATATTTGTTGTTTACTCCCAATGCAATGTGAATTCCTCGAGGGGAAGGACTGTTCGATTTTTTTGTCTTTTTATCCCAATCACTTAGCAGAGTACCACAGTAGGCCCTAATAAATGCTTGTTGAATTAAATTGAATGGTAGCTGGGTGCCAGATTATAAAGGATTTTGAAAACCAGCTCGAGAGTTTGGACTTTTTAATTCAGTAGGTAACATGGAGCATTTGAGCAGAGAATGATATTATTAGATCTGTGCATTAGGAAGATTAATCTGGCACTGGTATGCAGGATTGATTCATTGGAGAAAAGAGGAGAGGCAAGGAGATTTTTAGTAGTCTGTCTCAGTAGTCTGAGCAAGAGATAGGTAATAGGAACCTGGACCAGGGGCAGTGTTAGTAGAAATAGGAACAGTAAATAACTAATATTTTTGCATCTGAGGCAAGCAGGTTAAAACAAGAGCCTGGGATACATAATCAGCAGAGAGTGAGGGGGGAGCAAGATGGGGCCTGCCCAACCAGGGAAAAAGTCAAGGTGCTGACTACCAGGGTAGTGGGAATAGGATTAGCATCTGGGTAGCTTATTCTAATAATTTATTTTTGCTAACTAGGTGCTAGGTTCAGGTTTGACTTTTTTTCTTTCTATACTTCAAGTGCTTTCAGTTGCCTCCAAATTTTAGTGCCTTGGTGTGAAGCCCTGATTGCCTGCATTAGTTACAACTCTGTTAGGAGTCGAAAGTCATGGAAAGACAATGAGAAGTAACTTCATTCAAAAAACGTTGAGCTCCCAAGTACCGAGCAAAAACAAAAACAAACAAACAAAAAGCTTTGCTAGGTTAAATAAAAAGAATGGTTAGCTTAATTATCTTTGTTTTTAGGTAGAATATTATTTTGGGGGGTTGGATTTTCTAGATGGTTGACTTAATTTCCCAATTATTCTACTGGTATAGACATGGATCATTGATTCAGGGTGAAATACATTTAAAAGAACACTAAACTGAAAGACAGGGAACCTGAGTTCTGGTTCTGGTCCCTACTAGTCGTACGAAACTTGATCTAACTTCTCTAGATCTTATTTTCCTGCTCTGTAAAATAAGGAGTCTGAGTTAGATGATCTTTATGGCGGTGAGCTGGAAAATGTTTAACAATCAGCCCTCCACGGTTGGGAGTGGAGTGGGGAAGAGGGAAATGTGTTCATGAAATACTTCAAAGTTTAGTCTGCATTGTTAAAATTTTCTCTGTCACTTTTTAAAGTCTAGACAACCAACAAAACAGGAAGTCAAGTCCTGATTTGTCACCTTTGTCAATCTCTTCAATGTCAATTCAATGTCAATTCTCTTGAGAGCCAGGTTTGAGCTGGCTGCAGGACACCCCTATGACTAAATGATCTTTGTACCTTGTGCATAGGGAGGCCTTCATAAATGCCTTATAAATGCTTGAATTGAAATATCTCTTCTAGAGTCTTAAAGGCTGGAGTGTTATAAAAAGTGTCAAAGAACTGTCAGAAAGATCTGTTATCTATTGGAATCTTTAAAAGCTTAAGTTACCCTCTTTATGCCACAAAGCTATTATTTCTGTGATAGATATGTTTAAGCACTAACACATGGAGATTTTTTTTTTTCCTTTCAGTACCTGCCCCTGCAATTTTCACAAATTACCATAGGTAAGAGTTTGGGTTGTGCTCTCCAATGCAACTGGGTATGTATGCCTTTGGGGACTAGACCATTCATTCATTCAACAGACATTTATTGAATGCTGACTGTATTCAACACTGTGGATATAAAGATAGTTACATCCTAGACCCTATTCTCAAGGAATTTTTAATCTAATGGGTTTTTTAGGATGCAAAAGTTGGAAGGGACCTTAAAGATGCTCTAATATAATCTTTTCATTTTCCAGAGACCTTAAAACTTAAATATAAAAAGAAACTCTTTTTAAAAATTTCAAAAAGTTTTAAAAACTTTTTTATTATTTAAAAAAAATTCCAATCACATGTAAAAATAATTTTTAGCATTCTTTTTTTTAAATTTTGAGTTCTAAATTCTGGCCCTCCTTTCTTTCCCTTCCCACTCATTGAGAGGTAAACAATTTGATATATGTTATACATGTGCAGTCATGCAAAACGTTTCCATATTAGTCATGTTGTGAAAGAAGACACACACAACACACAGACACAAAACACAAAAAAAGAAAGTTTTTTAAAAGTGTGCTTTGATCTGCCTTCAGACTCTATCAGTTCTTTCTCTGAAGGTAGATAGCAGTTTTCATCATGAGTCCTTTAGAATTGTCTTAGATTATTGTATTGCTGAGCATAGCTAAGTCATTCACAGTTGACCATCATGTAATATTGCTGTTACTTTGTACATTGTTCTACTGGTTCTGCTCACTTCACTTTGCATCATTTCATGTAAGTCTTTCCAGGCTTTTCTGAAAGCATCCTGCTTGTTGTTTCTTACAGCACTATAATATTCCATCACAATCATATAGAACAACTTATGCGACATTTACCAACTGATGGGCATCCCCTGAATTTCCAATTTTTTGCCACCATGAAAAGAGCTACTATAAATATTTTTGTACATATAGGTCCTTTTCCTTTTTTGTTTTTATCTCTTTGTGTTACAGACCTAGTATTGGTATTGCTAGGTCAAAAGATATGCAAGCACCCTTTGGGCATAGTTCCAAATTGCTCTCTAGAATGGTTGGATCAGTTTACAACTCCACCAACAATGCATTAGTGTCTCAATCTTCCCACATCCCTCCAACATTTGTCATTTTCTTTTTCTGTCATAATGGCCAATGTTATACATGTGAGGTGGTACCTCAGAATTGTTTTAATTTGTATTTCTCTAAACAATAGTGATTTAGAGTATTTTTTTCATATAACTATAGAGAGCTCTGATTTCTTCATCTGAAAACTGCCTGTTCATATCCTTTGACCATTATCAAATGGGGAATGACTTGTATTCTTACAAATTTGAATCAGTTCTCTATATATTTGAGAAATGAGGCCTTTTTCAGAGAAACTTGCTGTAAAAATTTCCCCTCAGTTTTCTGCTTTCCTTCTAATCTGGGCTGCCTCAGTTTTGTTTATACAAAACCTTTTTGATTTAATATAATTAAAATTATCCATTTTATATCCCATAATGCTCTCTGTCTCTTGTCACAAATTTTTCAATTCAAATTCAATAGATCTGGTAAACTATTCCATACTCCCATAATTTACTCATGGTATCAACCCTTATGTCTAAATTATGTGCCTGTTTTGACCTTATCTTGGTATACAGTGTGAGATGTTGGTCTGTACTTAGTTTCTGCCAAACTGCTTTCCAGTTTTCCCAGGAGTTTTTGTCAAGTAGTGAGTTCTTGTCCCAAATTTTAGATCTTTGGGTTTGTCAAACTAGATTACGGTGATCATTTACTACTGTGTATTGTGTACCTAATCTAGTCCATTGATCCACCAACTCTATTTGCTGGCCAATTCCACATTGTTTTGCTGATTACCGCTTTGTAATTCAGTTTTTGTAATTTTTTTTGTAATTCAGTTTTTGATCTGTTACTGCTCAGCCATCTTCCTTTACATTTTTCCATTGATTCCCAGGGTCTTTTTAAACTTTTGAAAAATTTTCATCTTTAAAAAACATTTCCCTATAAAATAGCTAAGTAGTAAGTAGCACATAAACATGAAATGTTGGTAAGATATTCAACTACTCAGATGGAACTGTGATCTCATGAATGAATGAATGAATAATAAAATAAATGAAAAAGCATTTATTAAGTGCTTTTTATGTGCCAGTCACTATACTAATTACTGGGTACACTTTAAAAAAAAGAGATAGTATTTACCCTCTAATAGAGGAATACAACACAAGTATGGGTGTGATGAACAGGAAGGTATGCTTGTTTTGGGGAGATAAAGGGGAGAAGGGTTTTGTACATGGCAGCAGCAGGCATATGGTGAGTGACCTGGTCAGATAGCTGGAAGTAATGTGAAGCTGATTCCTAGTCTGGTGTTTAGAGCTAGCAAGTAGTTATATGAGCTAAATGGGCTAGTTTGCTTATAATCAATCACCAGTCAATTGAGTTTGGATCCTAGAGTAGGAGCCCCAAAGGTAAGTGGATTAACTCCATTAGGGATAGGGACCTGGATTCTGGAAAACCCAATGTGAAGGCCCAGAGCTCCCATCAGACATGGAGGGTATCGGTCTGGCGGATGGTGAGATGGCCAAATGAGATGTACGGCACGCGGGTACTCCCTCCAGTGGTACACATTGGAACCCCTCCACGCCTGCACATCCTATGTAAGTCCTAGCCATTTCCTTCCATAAGTTTGCTGCAGAGATTCTGCCCAACCTGTTGGACCCCTTTCTCAATTTCTCTTGAGATTTTAAGAATATCAAAGGAGCCCTCCATCTGGGCTGTCCATTACTTATGTAATCAAATATGTAAACAAATATGTAATGTTATATAAACAAATATGTAAACAAACACTTATGTGCCAGCACTGTGTTAAGTCCTGACAATACAGAGAAAATGCAAAAACATGTTCTTATCCTCAAGAGGTTTATATTCTAATGGAGGAGACAGCCGACAATGTCACAGTAAAGATAAATATCAGGTAGACAGAAGGTAGCCTTGGAGAGGAAGGCATTAGCAGGTGGAACTGTGGAAACCCCAATGAGAGATATCACTAGGGCTGAGTTCAAGGAAACCATAGATTCTCCAAGGCGGAGCTTAGGAGACTGAGCATTCTGGGCAAGGGGAGAAACCAGTACAAAAGCAAAGAGAATGTAGGTGAAGCAGCAGATGTGAGAAACAGCAAGTAAGACAGTCTAGCTAGTAGAGTACAGGTGAAGATGCTGGAAAGCTAGAAAGAGACCCTGGTTTTGAAGAACTTGAAATACTAGACAGAGGAATTTGTATTTGATTCTAGAGCTTATGGGGAACCACTGGAGTTTACTGATGGAGGGGCGACATGATCAGATCTACGCTTTAGAAAAATTACTTTAGCTGCTATGCAGAGGATGGATTAGAATTGGGAGACACCTGAGTTGGGACTCCAGCTATGTTATTATAGTTGTCTCAAGTAAGAGATGATGCAGGCCTGAACTAGGATGATAGCTATATGAATGGAGAGAAAAGGATGGATGTGAAAGTTATTAGAGAGAAAGAAATTGTAATACAATTACTGATTGGTTAGGTGAGGTGAGTGAGAGAGAGAAGCCCAGAAAGACACTGAGGTTGCCAGCCTGGATGACCGGAAGGAGCAAGGAGTCCTCAATGGTAATAAGAAAGCTGGGAAGGAAGGTGGGTTTGTGTTTTGGTGTTTGTTGGTTGGTTGGTTTAGGGAAAGATAATGAGTTTTGTTTTGGAAATGTTGAGTTTAAGATGCCTATGGAACATGCAGTTCAAAATATCTATTCAAGGCTGGATGAAATATACTAGGTATCACCTCCATAGAGATGATGGTTGAGCCCCTGGAAATTGACGAGATTACCAAGTAAGATAATAGAGAGAGAAAAGAGAAGAGGACCTAGCCTTGGGGACAGCCAGAGTTAGTGGGTATGGCACGGATAAAGAACCAGCAAAGGACATTAAAAAGGAACAGTCGGTCAGGCGTGATCAGTCAGATAGTTATACCTGGATCCCAGCATGTGACCAGTTTGTCCTAACTATTCTCATAAGAGAGGTCGAGCTAGGTGGTACAGTGGAGAGACCATTGTATCAGTAAGGCAATGGTGATGTGGATGACAATTATCAAAATGCCTATGTAGTTCTGTACGGCAAAGTATACGACTCTCCACATAGACGGTAGAAGTAAACCATTTGTTCAGACACCAGAGAACCAGATCCCACAAGCCGTTTATCCAGTCTACCACAGCAGTAAAACATTCAATACACAATAACACAACATGGAGCCTCACCATCCCAAAACCTCTCTGACCCCCTGCTGGGGTCTACCCCAAAACAAACTCATAGTACAGCTAAGTCAGCCTGTTCAGCTCTAACTATCACACAGCAGCCATTAGCAGCCATAACTGCACTCTCTCTCTCTCTCTCTTTCTCTCTCAGCATTTCCTATGACATAACTTCCTTTTCCTGTCAGGAAGCTCCTCCTACCACGTGTGACTTAGG
>JAQQSZ010015737.1:0-11197 GCA_028646595.1 Phalanger gymnotis | reverse complement strand
AGAGAACTGAGTCAAATTTATAAGAATGCAAGTCATTCCTTAATTGATAAATGGTCAAAGGATATGAACAGGCAGTTTTCAGAGGAAGAAATTAAAGCTATCTATAGTCATATGAAAAAATGTTCTAGATCTTTATTGATTAGAGAAATGCAAATCAAAATGACTCTGAGGTACCACATCACACCTCTCAGATTGGCTAATATGACAAAACAGGAAAATGATAAATGTTGGAGAAGATGTGGGAAAATTGGAACACTAATACATTATTGGTGGAGTTGTGAACTGATCTGACCATTCTGGAAAGCAATTTGGAACTTTATCCAAACGTCTATAAAATTATGCATACCTTTTGACCCAGCAATACCACTCCTAGGTCTGTATCCCAAAAAGATCATAAAAGTGGGAAAAGGACCCACGTATGCAAAAATATTCATAGCAACTCTTTTTGCAGTGGCAAAGAATTGGAAATTGAGGGGATGTCTATCAATTGGGGAATGCCTGAACAAGTTGTAGTATATGAATGTAATGGAATAGTATTGTGCTAAAGAAATGATGAGCAGGCAGATTTCAGAAAAACCTGGAAAGACTTATATGAACTGATGCTAAATGAAATACAGTACAGCATTACTGTACACAGTAACAGCCACATTGTGTAATGACTGACTTTAATAGATTTAGCTCTTCTCAGCAATGCAAAGACCTAAAACAGCCCCAAAAGATTCAAGATGGAAAATGCTACCCACATCCAGAGAAAGAACTTTGGAGTCTGAATGAAAATGGAAGCATACTATTTGCTTCCTTTTCTTTTGTCATTTTGTTTTGTTTCTTCTTTCTTGTAATTCCTCCCATTACTTCTAATTCTTTACATCACGACTAATGTGAAAATATGTTTACTATGATTGTATATGTAGTCTATATCAGATTGCATGCTGTCTTTGGGAGGGAGGAGGAAAGGGAGGGGTAGAAAATTTAAAACTCAAAATCTTAGGGAAGTGAATGTTTAAAACTAAAAATAAATTAAAAAATAATTGTTTTAAAAAAGAAAGCTCCTTGAAAGCAGGGGCTGTCTTTGTTTTTGTTTATATTTGTAGTCCCAGTACTTACCATGGTACCTGGAACACAGCAACCAATTGATAAGTACTTCAAGAGAGGACACATGGTTGTCAATTCTTTGGGGACTCCAAGGAGAGAGAGAAAAGACTTTGGAAGGTAGACTTGTAGAGGAGAAGTGGAGCTCCTCAACTTTCACTAATTTCCAGATTGCCTTCTGAGAGATTTAGGAGAATTTCCTTTTGGGTGAGATCAAGGATTTAGTTCAGGTGAGATATTTTGCTCCCAGGGGAGCTCTTATTTACTTTTTATTGCCTGATGAGTTCTAATCTGTATTACTTCTCTGGTTTCTGTTTGTTCTTTGCTTGTATAAATTGGTTTGTTCTCTACTTACTCTTCGCGATGGTCTTTTGTGTAACTAGCATTTGATGAGGAGTCAATTCGTCAGATATAAGCTTGGAGTATCTCTTCCTCTTTAAGAGATAATGACCAGGAAAATGGTTTGTATCTAAGAAAAAACCCAATTCCCCTAGAATATTAATATTGGGGCACGGAGGGAGAGATAGAAATAATTCTAGTCTGGCACCTTACCTCTGAGTACAGCATAGTACCTAGCCTTGTGGTCCTTTTCCCCTCTCCAGGCAGGAATCCAAATTTCCCTTCCAGAGGGGAATGTAGATTCCTGAAATATCTTTCAAATTCTTCCTGTAAGCCACATTTAGACAAACCCATGGGTATATACATATAACCTACAAAGTCAACATATATGTACCCTACATGTATATACCTATGCACAATAGCAGCCCCTTATGATCTGCCTTGTCTAGTGCATAATCCATGGAGTGCTAAATTGGCCACTTCTGGGAAAACATGCTCACTTCTGAAGGACTAGTCACTTTGGAATGATAAGACAAATATTGAGTGGTCCCTTGTTTCCCCCACTCCCACCTCTACAAGAGGAATGTTGAGTCAAAGCTGTGTCATACTGGCCACTAAGACAAGAGGAGTATCCCACTCAGTGTATCTTAAAGGGAAGACATCTCCCTCCAGATCACCTGCCAAGGGAATCAGGATTCCTTGAATTCTTCCTCAGAAGCCTGGGAAAGAGTTTGTATTCCTACTCTGTAGCTTGGCAGCTGAAGCACGTATTTTGGCTAAGGAGAGTATGACACTGTATCTCAAAGCCCTAGCTGCTCCTTATGTTTCTTTCTTAGGCATATGATTAAACAGTGATGCTGGGATGAAGGGTTCTAGTCTTGGAAGCAAACTTGTGAATCCGTAAAGTTATGAGTTCCTAGACCCTCAAATGGTCCTTTGGAAGGAGCCCTTGACAACTTTTCCAGGGATCCTTGGAGAAGATGGCCATCAGCAGGAAGATAACCCAACCTGTGGCCTGGTTTGCCAGAAGATGTGAACCTTGAGGAACTTACTTGGACAGTGCAGAGCTGAGGTGAAGATGAAATGTTGATATGAAGACACTATATGCTTAAAGTGATGTAAGCAGAGCAGGAAAATAGTTGAATGTTACAAAACTGTAAGGTTAGCCTCGAAGAAGACATATGAGAAGGTACGTCTCTCCTTTGCAAAGGTTCAAGTATGGAATACTGAAGAGAATGTCAGATTTATATATATATATATATATATATATATATATATATATACATATATATATATATATATACACACATATATGTATATATGTATACATATATATGTATACATATATATATATATATATATATACACACACACATATAGATCAGTTTGGCTATTTCTTTTTCTTTTCTTACTCTTAAAAAAAATTCTTAGTTATAAGGAATGGCCTTATGGGAAGAGGAGCAGGGATATGTAGAGAGATAGAGGCAATATAGAGATACATATCAATAATAAAATCTATCTTAGAAAAGGACAAAATGCTTCATATTTTGGCATTTTAAGTATCAACCTTTAGAAAGAATATAACAGTAGTCATAACTTATTACCAGAGATTGATTAAGTGTTAATTCACATTTGTAAGTCTCTTTTGTAAGTGAATCTCTTGTATGGAGGAAATAAATAAATAACCCTAATATGATCTGTGCTGTATATTGAACACCTATACTCTTCCCTTCTAGAGAGACCTTAGACATGAGCCAAACCTAATCTTAAATCATTCACTTTGGGGTTCTGGAATGAAGATATTTTGATCTGAAGAGTATGAGAAAAAAAGCATGCCCTCTCTTTTTAGAGGCCAGGTTTTCCCAGCACAATGCCTAACAGCCCTCAAAGGCCCCCACATGGGAGAGAGCAAGTAACCAGTCCCTCCTGCAGCTAGCAGCAGAATATATCAATATGTTGTCTCCCCTGGCTAGATTATAAGCTCTTTGAGGGTAGGAACTATTTTCACTTATGTTTTTTTATATCCTCATGCCCTAGCACAGAGTCTGGTGCATGGGAGGTCATTAACAAAGGCTTACTGATTGATCAAGGTTCTGTGACACTTGAAATTTCTTTAAAAAGCAAAACCACCAAACCCGGAGCTTCATATCTAAATATGACCTAATTTATGATAATATTGTCATCTTGCTCAGCTTGAACCAACAGTACTTCTTGAGCATGGGTGTGCTAGAGCCAGTTTAAACTGGTTTCCAAGAGCCAATTGCTAATTTCGAATTCTTTTTGGAATTTGGAAATTTTCAGTGTGAGCATTTATGTCTGGGCTGCTAAGTGGCCCAGTGGATACAGTGCAGGGCCTGGAGTCAGAAAGATCTGAATACAAATCCAACCTCAGACACTTTCTAGCTGCGTGACCCTGGGCAAGTCACTTAACCTTGTTTGCCTCAGTTTCCTCATTTGTAAAATGAGCTGGAGAAGGAAATGGCAAAACACGCTAGTATCTTTGCCACAAAAACCCCTAAATGAGGTCACAAGGAGTCAGACATGACTGAAAAATGAATGAACATTTATGCCTAGGAAATTAGCAAATGCTACAAATCAGGGCTTGATTTGTTTGTTGAGATTGTCTAGACTTAAGAAAGTGATGAAGAAAATGTTAGTGATGCAGATTAAACTTAAAAGTCCAAAAGTGCCTTGCATACATTTCCTCCCCACAGAGCTGGTTGTTAAGCATTTACCAGCACACATTTGCTGTTGAGCCCATTCTATACAATGGAGTGGCATTTTTATGGAGATGGGGGATACCAGTTGATTGATCAGCAAAGCCTCAGAACTTCAGGATTTGGCCTCCTGGTCCCATTGGTCTAGAATTTATTTCACTGCATAACCATTACACCCTGGTTTTTTTTTTAGTCCAAAAATTAGTTTGTAACCTTTCATCATGTAATTGTCACATAGTATAATTCTGTTTGTCATGCTGCTTAAAAGGTAAGCAGAGAAGCAATGTATTCACCAGTGGCATATGGATATGCATTTATCTCTTGCGCGTTGCAAAACACGAGCCTAGAATTCATTGTCAGTTTTCAATTTTAACATATATTCACTAGTATTCTATGTATCCTAATCTTGCACCAAAGACAGTTTAGTAACAAATGATTTTTAAGTAATACTGGCACAATTAAATTAAAAAAAAACATGACGATTATGTGGTGAAATATGGTAATAAACATTTACTAATTGCCTACTAGGTGCTAGGCACTGTGCTAAACTCTAGGGATACAAAAAGAGACAAAAGACAGTCCCTGCCTTCAAGGAGCTTACAATCTAACAGGGGAGACAACATGCAAACAAAACAAGTTAGATACAGGATAAATAGGAAATAATTAAAAGAGGGAAGACAGTGAAATCAAGGGGGGTTAGGGAAAGTTTCCCATAAAAAATGGGATTTTTGTTGAACTTAAAGGAAGCCAGAGAAGTCAGTAAGTGGATCAGAGAAAAGAGTATCCCAGGAATAAGGAAATGCTGGAGAAAATGTTCAGAACCAAGAGATGGAACATCTTGTTTGTGGAACAGACAGGAGGCCAGTGTCCCTGGATTGAAGAGTATATGCCTAGAAGTAAGTTGTAAGAAGCCTGGAAAGGTAGAAGGGGTCAAGGTTATGAAGGCCTTTGAACATCAAACAGAGCATTCTGTATTTGCTCTGGTGGCAATAGGGAGCCACTGGAGTTTATTGAGTAGAGGAGTGACATGGTCAGATCTGGCTTTAGGAAAATCACCTTAGTAGCTAAATAGAGGAAGGATTGGAGTGGGGAGAGACCTGAGGCAGGTGGACCCACCATAAGGCTATTGCAATAATTCAGGAGTGGAGTGATGAAGGCCTGCGTTAGGATGGTGTCAGTGTCAGAAGAAAGAAGGGGGCATATTTGAAAAATATTGCAAAAGTGAAACAACAATCTTAATAAAAAATCCAGGATGATTCTCAGGTGGTGAGCCTGGGTGGTTGTTGTCCTTTATTTTCAAAGAGGACCAAAAAGACATCACTATGCTAGAGTCAAGTTTCAGTGTTTCCCACTGTAGCTGATCAGAGCAATATGAGCTCAGAATGCTCTACCACAGGTCAGGCACAAATAGTCCATGTGAACATTTGGGGTGGATTCTCTAAATTTGTGTATCTCATGTTTCTTTTGAGCCTACTTCAATTCTGCTTTGCTCATACAACACAGCACCTTCTTTGATGCCAGCATGCCATGTGGGTTGGTTCTTTGTAAGCATCTCCCATGTCACCCAAACAGGGACTAGGAGGATGGTTGTCCTCTTCTAGTGATCTAGTGAACAAACCCTGGATTTGGTGACACTTCACGCCCAATTAGCATCCCAGAAGATGATCTCATCCCATCAAAAGGACAGAGAGGTACAAAAGGACAGAGCACAGAGTACAAGAAATGGTTCCAATGTTGGAGTCAGAGGAACTCAGTTGCAATGCAGCCTATTCTTCTTAGCAGCTATAGAACCTTTTTATTGTTTGTCGTTCAGTCATTTCTTAGTCCTGTCTGACTCTTCATGACCCCATTTTGGGGTTTTCTTGGCAAAGATACTGGAGTAGTTTGCCATTTCCTTCTCCACTAGAACCTTAGGCAAATCAATTTACCATTTACTATTCACACTACATTGTTTGGGCCTCAATTTCTTCATAGTATAATATACTAGATGGTCTCTAAGACCCTTCCAACTCTAAAACCCTATGATCCTATATGATCTGGAAGGTTCCTCTGGCTCTAAATCTTTTGGTTGATGAGAGAAACACTTATTTCTAGGAAAAAGGCCTATGTGGGAAAATCAAATTAAGATAAGAGGTTAATTTTTGGTACATGGAATCAGTTCAAAAATGCCTCTGTGTGTGTGTGTGTGTGTGTGTGTATGCATGCCCGTTTAAGGAACATCTAGTAAGGATGGCAACAACTGAACCTAGCTCCTTTAAGGAACTCTCCAGCGAAGATGTGAAAACAGTATCAGATGAAGCCCAGGGGAAGCAGCGATTAGTAAAATCAAAGGGAAACACCAGTAAGCTCTTCCAGCCAATCCAGGTTAGCACAAGAAGATAGCCAGAAGCCTGAAGAGATTCAGGAATGGGGATGAACAAAGGAGACAAGAAACTGGGGTTCAAGGCTTGAAGCCAGCATAAAATCTGATGTATCTGTGGGAATGATAGCAAGGAACAAAGCTGGTTCCTGGTAAAGAACTGACCCCAAAATAGGGATGAAGCAGTGAGTGGGTAGCCTGCCCTAGAGGGAAGCTTCCTAGAGGAAGTCTGAAATCAGCATGATTTCCAGCATTTGTTGGCTTCATCAGGGGATGGAGGAGAAGAAAACAAGGCAGAAGTGTCCCAGGGCCCTCCAGGAGGCCTGAAGATGACACAGTCTCTGCCATGTGGAAAGATAATTTGAAGAATCATGGGATTCCTAAAAACCATGATTGAACAAAAAGCTTGGATATTATATTTCAAGAAATCATAAAAGAATACTTCCCAGATCTTTTAGATTCAGAGGACAAAGTGAAAGTAGAAAGAATTCGCCAGTTAATTCCTGAAAAAAATACCAAAGGGAAAAGTCCAAGGAATGTCACAGATAAAATCCAGAGCTTCCAGGATAAAGAAAAGATACTAAAAACAGTCAAAAAAGAGAGAGTTCAAATAACAAAGAACTAGTCAGGATCTCAAAAGCCTATTGTATAGATTATATTATAGATGTCCTATAAATAAAGGGAAATTGCTGAATATGACATCCCAAAAGGTCAAAAATAAAAGCTTGCAACCAAGAATTACTTAACCTGCAAGTCTGGGTATAAAGCAGGGGGAAGAAGGGAGAGGAGAGAAATGGACTTTAATAAAATAGAGGAGATTGAAACATTCCTGATGCAAAGATCAGAGCTGAGTAGAATTGTTGAAATGAAAACACAGGAAATAAGAGAAACCTAAGAACACATTTGAGCGATTTCAAGAGAATATAATGTTAGAACTGGAAGGGCCCTTAGAACATGGAACGTGAAATATTATAGCTGGAAGAGACCTTACAGATAACCTTGTTCAACCCTCTCACTTTACAGAAAAAGAAAACGAGGCCTGGAAAAGAATGACTGGAGGTCAAATAACAAGATGGTAGCAGAACCAGGACTGGGACTCCATGGATTTGGAGCCTGAAGGGTCTCCGAAGTCATCTTGTCCATCTCCCTCGTTTTACAGATAAGAAAACTGTAGATTAAGTGACTTGCCCAAGGTCATGCAGCTAGTAAGCATCACAGGTAGAATTTGGACACAGTCCCTCTGGAAGCTACCCTATTGGTGAAGCTGTAAATTGGATCAATCATTCTGGGAAACAATTTGGAATTATAGCAAAAAACAAAAAGCGACCTACTAAAGTGTACCCTTTGACCCAGAAATAATGTTACTAGGCATTCACCCTAAGACAGAGGAAAAGTTCCCATATATACAAAAATATTTTAGCAACACTTTCAGTAGTAGCAAAAAACTGGAAGGAAGGCTGTTTCTCATTGTTTGGGAACTGGCTAAATGAATTGTGGTCTATCTAGGTAATAGCATTATCACTGTACTATAAGAAATAATGAATATTAAGAGAGACTTGTATGAATTGATGTCCAGTGAAGTAAGCAGAACCAGAAGAAAGATTTATATGATGACAACAGTAATATAAAGGGCAACCCCTCCACCCCTCCCTAATGCTGACAGGGATCTTAACTCACAACTACCAGGGATCTTAGCAAAGCCCCCTCCCTCATGCTCAAATGGACTGAACTTGGAGGCCCCTCCCTACCCCCCAAGCACATTCATCATATTTTCCTTGTCTTTCCTTCATGGGTGAAGAAACATGGCCAAGTTTCTCTATAGGAAAAGTGGAGGTAAGTAAGGGGTCTTGGGTAATTGCTGGTTAAATCCTACCCAGATCCTCAAATCTGGCTCAGCTGCTATAGCTAAATGTGACATCAACAGTATGCTATTAAAGTTAAGCCTGGGACTTTGAAATTCCATGAGAGGCTCTCAAATCCTTTTTTTGCTTTAGCAATAATCTACAGTAATATCTTTCTTGACGTCACTATATGAATTAAAGGCATGATAAAGTTAGTTCAAATTGGAAATCATTTCCCCTGTTAAAGTTCAAAGAACTCGTTAATTCTATTTTTGTCATCCTTAGAAAGATGGAAATTTTTTGTCCCCTGAAAGTCTTAGCCTGGGCTGCTTCTGCATCCACAGAAGTGACATAACTTCCTTATGATGGAAAGACCACTGACTCTGGATTCAGGGGACCTGGGTTCAAACCCCACCCCGATGTTGGTTACCTTTTGTGCTGCTACAGTGGGAATAAGCATAACTTAAGATGAGTGGCTCTGTTTTATCCAAAGCCTCAATTTTGTGACTAAATAGCAGTGATGTAAACTGTTTTTCCGTAATAAAACAGCTACTTATATGGTATAGAATTTGATGATGATTCATGTGCCCCTCAAATTTGGTATTATTAATATTGCATGTGTTCCCCAAATCTGGCAAACAACTGATTAAATACTTGCTGATGGCATTACAAAACTAAAACCCTGATAGTTTCCATTCATCAAAAGCTTAGGTTATTGATCATCAATCAGAACTTAGATGTAGTTTGTAAATGCTCTTAGCCGGCACCATAAAAATCCACCAAAGGTTCCAGTCATCAGCCTGTTCCTAGGTCTAAACTACATTTTCCCCACAGTTGGAAATCTGAGCATTCCGTGTTTCCTCATAAATAAATCATTTAATCTTTTGGGGGGTCTTAGTTCTTTCTGTGGTCTCCTTGAGCTCTAGATCACATGATTCCTGGATCCAAAACCTGAAAATTGTTTTTGGTATCTCCTTTTCATTTAGTCTGGACAAGCTACCACTTGAGAGGGCTTTACTTAACCCTCTTTGTCTCCACAATAGAAAATGTTTCAGATTTGGATTCAGGAAACCAGTGTTTGAGGCCTAGCTTTGCCTCTTAATTACTATAGGTGTGACTTTGGGTAAGTCATTTCCCAGCTATGAGCTTCAATTTCTTCATCTGTCAGATAGGGATAATGACTCCTGCTCTGTTTATCTTACAGAGCTGTCAAAAGAATGAAATGAAATAGCGTACATGCAACCGCTTTGGAAAGAGTGAAAGATTTTATAAATATTATGATTTATATTAATCCCTTATCCATGTCATAATAGCATTACCTTTTTTGACTGCCACATTACAGCGCTGATGATCACATCTCTTAGCCTACAGTCCATCCAATTTCCAAATTTTTCACTACTCCTATCTAACCATTCTTCCCCAATCTTGCTCTTGTGAAATCAATTTTTTTTGAACCAAAGTATTAATATTTTACAGGTATCTCTCTTGAATATCATATTCTTATATTGGGCCCAATGCTTTAATTTATCAAGACCTTTTTGGCTCATGATATTATCATCTAGTCTGTTAATTATCTCTTCCAGATTTGAGTCAGTTACAAACTTGAAAATCATAGCATCTATGCCCTTATCTAAGTCATTTCTGATAAAAAATGTCAAACAGCATAGAGTCAAAAACAGATTCCTGGGGCACTCCACTAGAGACCCTCCTTGTCAATTTGACATTGAACCATTAATGACAACTTTTTGAGCCCAGACATACAAACAATTCCAAATCCATATAACTGCATTATTATCCATATAACCACTAATTATTCATATTTCTCCAACTTTTCCAGAAAAATAGAATATTTTTCTATCCTATTTTATGTTCTAAAAAGTAAAATGTTTGATCAAATATGGATAAATCTAGTATCTTCTAGAGTTTGGGAATATTCTAGAAGATGTCAAGTTACTTAATTTCTCATACTCTAAGAGAAATGTGGACCTGTCATCTATTTCCTGTTCTCCATGATTTTCAGGTATCATTGAGAGTACCTTAAGTAGTCCCATCAGCCACTTCTGTCAGTACCTGAGGATGTAGTACATTTGGGCCAGGTAACTGGAATTCACCAGAGGTTTCTGGATATCAGCTTCTTGTTGGTCATTACTGTTTCTGGCTCTCCCAATGCAAAAACCATTCTCTCTGGTAGAGGGAAAAGAAGCAGAGGAGGAATTGAAAACTTCTCCTTTTCTCTTTTGGTCAGTTATTATCTCATTTTACAAACGAGGAAGCCATGGTACAGAAAGATGAAATTACATGCTTGAGATTACATAGCAAGCAAATGACAAAGCCTGATTCACAATCCAGTCCTCTGCCTCCAAATGGAATTCTATTTCCACTAAACTTCATTGATTTCTTGCTACCATAGCACCCCCTTCAGTATTATTTTCTAACTCTCATATGCATTGGCCAATCGGTTACCATAGGGCAGAGGACTACATCTCACCTCAGAATTTTGGGAGTTACTCGAAGGGGCTAGAATTTCTAGCACCATCATTCACATACCCCTACTTGTGTGCTTCCCACTGATGGACAGTCAGAGGTACTTAACTTTTAGAAAGGGTTTTTACTAACCAGATACAACAAGAAAAGTTATTGTGGAAAAATCTCCCTAAATTAGGAACACGCTTTCCCTTTGTACACACAAGTTCCCTGGAAAGAGCAGGCTTAAACTCAGAGAATATATGTGAACAAAGGGTTAATCACAGCTCCTTTTCTCCCTTTCCATCCTGTCTTCTCCAGCAGATCCTCTTTCTAACCTGTCTGATCACTCCTCAGGTTGTTTAGATGATTCTTCATCCAGGTCATGA
>JAQQSZ010015736.1:0-11197 GCA_028646595.1 Phalanger gymnotis | reverse complement strand
ATTTTGAGGTTAGATTTATCAAGTTCAGAGAGGGGGAGGTTGAGGTCTGCCATTATTATGGTTTTGCTGTCTATTTCTTCCTATAACTCCCTTAACCTCTCCTCTAAGAATCTGCATGCCATACCACTTGGTGCATATATGTTAAACAATGATATTGCTTCATTGTTTATGGTGCCTTTTAGCAGGATGTAGTATCCTTCCTTATCTCTTTTAAATAAATCTATCTTTGCTTTTGCTTTGTCTGAGATTAGGATTGTTACATCTGCTTTTTTTACTTTAGCTGAAGTGCAATATATTTTACTCCAGCCTTTTACCTTTACCTTGTGTGTATCCCCCTGTTTCAAATGTGTTTCTTGTAAACAGCATATTGTAGGATTATGGTTTTTAATCCGTTATGCTATCTGCTTCCGTTTTATGGGAGAGTTCATCCCATTCACATTCACAGTTGTGATTTCTGTCTTTTTCTCCATCCTATTTCCCCCTTGTTTATGCTTTTATTTCTCCCTTTCCCCTTCCACTCCTTAACAGAGTTTTGCTTTTGACTGCCACCTTCCTCAGTTTACCCTCCCTCTTGATTCCCATTCCTTACCTTTACCGTTTTCCACTTGCTACTTCTTCTCTCCCTTCTGACCACTCCACTTGCTTTTTTCCCCCTTTCCCCTCCTACTGCCTGTAGGACAAGTTAGATTTCTGTACTTATCAGGGTATGTTATTCCCTTCTTGAACCAAATCTGATGACCATAAAGCTCATATACAATTCTTCTCCCTCCCTTCTTTCCCCCTACTATAATGTGTTTTTGTGCCTCCTCATTTGATATAATTTACCCTTTTCTACTACCACCTTACCTCTTCTCCCATAACCCTCCCTTTACATCTCTTAATTATGTTTTTTATCCTTATATCAGTTATTTTATAGAGACATCCACAGTCTATGTGTATTCCTTTCAATTGTCATAATAGCTGTACTATTCTCAAGACTGATATATATATATATGTATATATATCATACATAAGATGATATAATCCTATGTAAAGATATAAATAATTTGTCTTTATTGATTAATAAGGTTTGTGGGGTTTTTCCACCTGTTTACCTTTTTATATCTCTCTTGAGTTTTGTATTTGAAGATTGGATTTTCCGTTGAATTCTGGCCTTTTCTTCAGGAAGGTGTGGAATTCCCTTATTTCATTGAATGTCCATCTCCTTGCCTGAAAAATTATGCTTAATTTTTCTGGGTAGTTGATCCTCGGTTGTAGTCCCAGCTCCTTTGCCCTTCGGAATATCATATTCCAATTTCTCTTGTCATTTAATGTAGAATCTGAAAAATCTTGCGTGATCCTTACTATAGTTCCACGATATTTAAATTGTTTCTTTTTGGCTGCTTGCAGTATTTTCTCCTTGACTTTGTAATTCTGAAATTTGCCTATAATATTTCTTGGTGTTTTCAATTTGGGATCTCTTTCAGGGTGTGATCGGCAGATTCTTTCAATGACTATTTTACCCTCTGGTTCTAGGACCTCTGGACAATTATCTTTGATGATTTCTTTGAAGATGCTGTCAAGGCATTTTTTTTTCATTGTGGATTTCCAGTAGACCAATAATTCTTAAATTGTCTCTCCTGGATCTATTTTCCAGGTCAGTTGTTTTTCCAATCAGATATTTCACATTTTTTTCCATTTTTTCATTCTTTACATTTTGTTTTACTACTTTTTGATGCCTCATAAAGTCATTAGCTTTCACTTGTTCAATTCTAATTTTTAATGGGTTGCTGTCATCATTTTGCTTTTGAGTCTCCTTTTCCATTTGGTTGATTTTACCTCTCATGGTGTCATTTTCTGTATTTAGATTCTGAATCTCTAGCCATTTTGCAAATTTTATTCTTTAAGGCATTGATTTCGTCAGAGGATTTTTTTTCCATTTTTTCTTTTACTTCTCTAATTTGGTTTTTAAAATCCTCCTTTAGCTCTTCCAGGAATGCTTTTTGGGCTTGAGACCAGTTCTCATTCCCTTTTGAGGTATCAGATGTGGGTATAGTGTCATTGCTATCTTCTTCCAAATTGGTATTTTGATCATGCCTGTCTCCATAAAAAGAATCAATGGTCCTCAGTTTTTTTGTGCTTTTCTTCATGTTGATTAGCTTTTTCCTGGCTTTACAATGAATTTCTGCTTTTGGGGCTCAAGGAGCTCTGTCCCAGGGTTCTTCTTCTGGGGACTGTGAGTCTAGTTACTGGCTTTGTGTATTATAGCCTTCAGTTTCCTGAGGTGTGGGGGAGGGGTCTGGCTGCCTGAAGTTTCCTCTTCCCCTGGGGCTGCTCTCCAGCACTGTTGCTCTTCAGTAAGGGTCTCAGCTGCTTGTTGTTTGTGCTGTTGTCTGCCACCTCCCCTGGGGGTGCAAGGGTATGTCTGAGCTCCTGGTGTCTCCTGCTGGCTCTGCCCCTCTGGGACTCAGGAACTCCCACTGCTTGGCCACTGAAGCCCCACTTCTGTCTCCTCTATTCCAGCATTTTTTCCTAAGGAATTCTCTGGGTCGGGGGGGGAGGGGAGGGATTAGAGACATTTATCTGGTCATTATGTGTCCTGGAAGTTCAAGAAGACACATTTCATATCTTTGGGCTGCAAGCCTCAGGAGTTCATGTCTCACAGCCGGTTGCGCTGCGCAGCTGCCTCTAGTCCCTTCCATAGACTCCCCCGGGAGGCCTGGGGATCTCTTCCCATTTTGGGAACCCAGCTTTCTCCCAGCCTGTCTCGCTGGTTGGTTTCAGCAGCTGCTTCCCTTTTGGTGCTGTCTGGAACTGCTCCACACACCGAGCGCTCTCCCAATCTACAGATTCGTCCAGTCGGCCTTTCGGACTTTCCTGGCTTGGAAATTCGCCCCACTCAGACTGCTCACGGTTTCTAACTTCCAGAGTTGTTTTAATTTGCATTTCTCTAATCAATAGTGATTTAGAGAATTTTTTCATATGTAGCTATGTATAGCTTTTATTTCTTCTTCCAAAACTGCCTGTTCATATCCTTTGACCATTTATCAGTTGGGGAATGACTCATATTCTTAAAAATTTGACTCAGTTCTCTACATATTTGAGATATGAGGTCTTTATCTGAGAAACTGGCTATAAAATTTTTATCTCGATTTTCTTCTCTCCTAATCTTAACTACATTAGTTTTTATTTGTATACATCCTTTTTAATTTAATGTAATCAAAATTATCCATTTTATATATAATATACAATATATAATATATAATATGTAATGCTTTCTATCTCTTGTTTACTTCTGAATTTTTCTTATCCATAAATCTGATAGGTAAAATTTTCCATGCTCCTCTAATTTATTTATGATATCTCCTCTTATACTTAGGTCATGTATCCCTTTTGACCTTATTTTGGTAAAGATACTAGTCTATGGCTAGTTTCTGCCAGACTGCTTTCTTCTTTTCCCAGCAGTTTTTGACAAAAAGTGAGTTCTTATCCCCAAAACTTAGATCTTTGGGTTTATCAAATATGAGATAACTATAGTCGTTTATTAGTGTGTATTAAGTACCTATTCTATTTCACTGATCCACCATTCCATTTCTTGGGTAGTACCAGTTAGTTTTGCTAATTACTGCCTTATAATATAGTTTTAACATCTAGTACTGCTAGACTTCCTTCTTCTACATTTTTTTTCATTAATTACTTTGATATTCTTAACCTTTTGTTCTTCCAAATGAATTGTGTTATTATTTTCTTCCAGTTCAATAAAATAATTTTTGGTAGTTTAATTGCTATGGCTCTGAAATAAATAGGTTAGTTTAGGTAGAATAGTCGTTTTTATTATATTGGCTCATCCCACCCATGAACAATTCATTTTCCCAATTATTTAAATCTGACTTTACATATATAAAAATGTTTTATAATTATGTTCATATAGTTCCTGGGTTTGTCTTTGTAGGTATACTCCCAGGCATTTTATTGTTTTTGGCTGTATTAGATGAAATATCTTTTGCTATCTCTTCTTTGAGAGCTTTGTTGGTAATATATAGAAATGTTGATGATTTATGTGGATTTATTTTAAATCCTGCTATTTTGCTAAAATTATTAATTATTTCAGCTAATTTTTAGTTGAATCTCTAGCATTTTCCAAATACAGACCATACTGTCTGAAAAAAGAGATAGTTTTATTTCTTTATTGCTTATTTTGATTCTTTCAATTTCTTTTTCTTCTTGTAATGCTGTTGCTACCATTTCTAGTACAATATATTTCAATTCTGATCTTACTGGGAAGGCTTCTAGCTTTTATCCCTGTTAGAGATAATGCTTACTGATGGTTTTAGGTAGGTGTTTCTTATAATTTTAAGGAGAAATCCATCTTTACCTATGCTTTCAAGTGTTTTTAATAGGAACTGGTGTTTTATATTGTTAAAAGCTTTTTCTGTATCTATTGTTATAATCATATGATTTTGTGGTTGAAATAATCAATTATGTTAATAGTTTTCTTTATATTGAACCAGCATTGCATTCCTAGTATAAATCCTGCTTGGTCACAATATGTAATTTTTGTCATGTATTGCTGTAGTCTCCTAGCTAGTATTTTATTTAGGATTTTTGCACTAATATTCATTAGTGAAATTGGTCTATACTTGTCTTTCTCTGTTTTTGGTCTTTCTAATTTAGTTATCAGCATCATATTTGTTTCATAAAAAAAGTTTGGTAGGATTCCCTCTTTGCTTTATTATTCCAAATAATTTATATTAAATAAATTATGATAAATAAATTATATAAATAAATTAAATTGAAATTCATTTTTATTGGGTCGTTTTTTTGTCATGTCCAAGGCTTCATGAACCTATTTGGAGTTTTCTTGGCAAAGATGCTAGAGTGGTTTGCCATTTCTTTCCAGCTCATTTTATAGATGAAGAAACTGAGACAAACAGGTTAAATGACTTACCCAGGGTCACACAGATAGTAACTTTCTGAGGACATATTTGAAGGAAGGAAGGTGAGTCTTCCTGGCTCCAGACCTGGCACTCTACTCACTGTGCCACCTAGCTACCCTTAATATTGGGATTAGTTGATCTTTAAGTGTTTGGTAGAATTCACTTGCTGGTCCTGGTTCCGTTTTCTTAAGAACTTCATTTATGGTCTGTTCAATTTCTTTTTCTAAAGTAGGTTTATTTAAATATTCTATTTCCTCTTCTTTTAATTTGGGTAGTTTATATTTTTGTAAGAATTCTTCCATTTCACTTAGATCATTAAATTTATTGGCATATAATTGGGCAAAATAACTCCTAATAATTGCTTTAATTTCATCTACATTGGTGGTATATTCACTCCTTTCATGTTTGAAACTAGTGATTTGATTTTCTTCTTTTTAAAAATCACATTAATCAATTGTTTATTTTTTTCCCCATAAGACAGCTCCTGGTTTTATTGATTAATTCAATGATTTTTTTACATTCAATTTTGTTAGTTTAATCTTAAGCTTTAATTTCCAATGAAACACCATTTTGGCATTTAATTGGGGTTTTTAATGTATTTATCTTTTACTTATCTAATGTATTTAATGTGTTTTTCTTTATTAAATTCTGTCTTATTTGATTCAACTCAGTATTTTATCTTGCCATGATTGATTCTGATTCTCTTCTTATCCCTCCCAGCTTTGTGTTCCTTGCAGTTTTGACAAGCATAACCATCCATGTTTTTATCCAAATCAATGATCAAAATGTCAAATAGCATAGGGTCAAATATAAATCCCTTGGGTATTTTGTTCAACCTTTCTTATCAAGTGGACATCCAACTAATAATGATTACTTTTCAAAGACAGCCATTCATCCATTTCCAAACTCATCTAATTGTGTGATCATCTTGCCAACATCTCTTTGTCTTTTCCACAAGAGTAGTTGTGGAAAAGTTGATACTTTTCTAAAATCTAGGTGAATTAAACCTGCATCAATTCCCTGACCTACCATTTTAGCAACCTTGTCAAGAGAGGAAACGAAGTTAGTATGGCATAACCTACTCTTAGTAGCTAGTTTTTTCTCTTCTGTCTATAGATATTCTCTGTCAACTTCCTGGTACAGCTGTAGAAAAAGAATGGTAATATTCATAGAGATTTTTTAGGGATATATTGGACTCCTAGAGCTCCTTGACTTTTAGTCCACTAGTATTTAGAATTGCTGCCTTTAGTCATATAAATCAATAAAATGTATTGTTTTGTTTTCTAACTTTCTATGCCTGCCAAAGGTTTATATCTTTGCAATCTAGGATCAAATATCGTTCCTTCTTCCAATATCTACAAAAAATAGACTGACAAAGGAAATAACATGTAATGTGTTTTGAAAACCGTAAAGAGCTCTCTCCGTTTCTCTGTATGTCTTTCTCTCCCTCTTTCTCTCTACATATATGTGTGTATGCTGGATATATTTTATTACTTATTTATATATAAATGTATTATTTAATTATAATTGCTGAATTAATATGTACCTATAACCTTATTAATGTAAGTGTATTTATGTAATTACAATTTATTTATGATAAATTTTGTTTGTATATTTATCATATATAAGTATTGGCTATTTTTATTACTGTGATTATGATTAAATTTAACATTAAAAAAATTAAATTGCAATAGTCTTCCAGTTTATAATCCTAAAACAATAGTCCCTGAGAGTAATAATCCATCATCAGTTGCTTATATTTTAAAGTCTTTTAAATTTAATTTTTTAGTAGATTTCCTTAACCCCCAGCAAGGACCTTCCCTGATATTATCTTGTATTATTTTAAAACAAATATTCATATATATATGTGTATATATATGTTTGTATATATGCATGTATGTATATGTATGCAGACACACATATTTACTTGTTTCCCTTAAGAGAATGTAAGCTCCTTGATGGCGGGGACTATTTCATTTTTGTCTTTGAATCTCCAGTACCTACCATAGTCCTTGGCACACAGGAGTCACTTAATAAAAGCCTTTTGATTAATTCATTATGAAGTTAAAATCATCAAGACTTAGCAACTGACGGGATAGGTGGATTGAGGGAGAGTGAGAAGTCTGAGGCTATGAATCTCATAACTGGAAGGTTGTTTGTGCCCTTGACTAAAATAGAAAGGCAGGGCTGGGTTTGGTTGGAAAAATAATAAGGTCCGTCTTAGGTATCTTGTGTTTGAATTATCTACAGGAAATTCAGTTTAAAATGTCCAAGAGGTACTGGAGATAAGTGGTAACTCAAGTTCAGCGGAGAGCAATGACAGCATTATAGTGATTCTCCAATACAATGACCTTTAAATTGAATTTTTCTCTAAATTTTCATGTAGCTAGAACCTTTATTATTAGTTTACACAAGAATCTTCTGATTCTTTTTCTCTACAGAATATTATTCTACTCATAATTAGCAAGTTGGAGGAAAGAATGGACTGGTTAAAAGGGAAAGTACAATCCAATTGGTGGTTGTATGACACTCAAGAGATACCCATAATCTTTGTGAAAAGACTCCAATACTTGATGACTTTGGGGAAGAAGAGAATTAGCACAAACAAGGACATGCCTGAGAGACAACATGCCCCTGGATCCAGGAAGACGCATGTTTATGCCTCTGACACACACTGGTTGTGTGACTGTGTGCAAGTCACTAACTCTCAGTGCTCTGGACAACTTTCTGACTGAAAGTTAAAGCGAAGTTACTGATCTTCCTTGGTAAAGGAAGTTTTTCATGAGAAGCCTCATATGTTAATGAATTTGCAGGTCCAGTTTTTAAAAAAAGCCAAACAAACAGGGCATGTGCACTTGCTAGCAAAGGAAATCAAATAGCAACAAAATTTAAGAAGACATATCACAGAATCACTTAACTACTGACTCCATTTTGAGTTTCAAAACCAATCTGAGATCACAGAATAAAAAAGGATATTTATATAAAGAGTTGACATGGCAGAAAATCAGTTCTGTAGGGAATCTTCAGTCTTGTAAAATCTGAGACAGTAAAATTTTAGAATATGGAGCCATCTTTTTTCCATTTCTTTTTAAGTGATGTTGTCCACTGGTGCTGGTGAGAATAGTTAAGGAGCGAATATGATTATTATTCCTTTTCCTTTGCCCAGGTCCAGTTTCACTTAATATTCTTTGATGATTTTACTGAGAACCTTTAAGAGCACTCTTGACCCTACTCAACTTCTTTTCCATAACTTTCATCACTACTACAACTAGCCAAGCTACAGTGCAATCAGTGAGTCTGCATGCTGGAGTCTTCAACATAACGCCTTCTTTAAACACGATCACATATCATAGACAAAGTACCAAATAATGGTAAGGGATTAATTCTAAGGAGAATGTACAGCAAGAAAATCTCGACAAAGATGTTATTAAGTCAGCCTATTAGTTTGCTGCTTGAGGCATTCTTTGGCCACTGTCTTCTTAGATTTCACGTATCAGATCATGTATAATGTTGATCATTGAGTTTTTTTGCCCTGTAATTGTTCTCATATGCTGGATGACCCCCCAGTAGTTCAATGACCACTGGCAAGTTCTTTTGTCTACTCTGCTCAGTGGGAAACATTTGGACTCCTTAGATTTCCTAAATATCCTGTGTCTTTACAGAATAATCCATTTGTTCTTTAGAATGCTGAGTCATTTCCTTCTAAAACAAAATTAAGCTTAACATGAATTTCTCTTGGTTTTGTCTGACCACATTTGACCTTGAAGAGCCTATTGGGACAGATTTATAACAACTGCAGAATAAATTTGGCACAGGCATCGAGAAATTTGACAACCACACATGTGGACATTATTATTTTGATTTAATGTCTATTTTAAAAATTCCTTCTTATTTGTACTCATCACGGACATTTTGTAATTTGTCCTTGAGGAGAGAACAGGACTTTGATAAGGGATAATGAGAAGTTTAGGATTAAATTGTTATTTTTAAGATGTGTGAGTGGATGTAGAGCACCGGTCCTGGAGTCAGGAGGACCTGAGTTCAAATCCGGCCTCAGACACTTGACACGTACTAGCTGTGTGACCTTGGGCAAGTCACTTAACCCCAATTGCCCTGCTAAAAAACCAAATAAACAAAAAAAAGATGTGTGAGTGGATGAATTTTCCAAAAGAGTTGCTTCATTAGTAACCCATGAAAATCTAGTAAGACTGACAGAATGGTTCCTGGAATTTAATGTTCCACATCTATGCATGTGTAGTTGTGATGGTCACGTATCTGTTCTTTTGTTTCTGCCCTTGTGGTGGGTAGAAAATGAAAGAATAATGACAAAGGACCTGAAAAAAATCTGGGAAAGACGAAACAAAAAGGACAGATGAAGGAAGGAATATGGGAGAGTATATCCTTATTTTCTTATCCCTATAATCAAATCAAAACTACCATAGCTGCTGAAAAGTGTTTGTTGTTTCATTCTCCTATGGTTCTACTCACCACCCCTATAATTTCCTATATTAAAATACTGTTCCCTGGTCACCACTTCCCTTTATATCTCTCTTTATTAGAATATGATTTTGAGGTCAGAGGGTGTCTTCACTTTTTCTTTGTATACCCAGCACTTAGCACCATGGCAAAGAGTAAGCACTTAATAAAATCTTTTTCATTCATTCACTCATTTGTTTATTCATTCATTCAGAAAAGTTGACTCTTACAGAATTTATAAAGAGACTTAGTGTGAGTTCTTTGCTTTCCATGTCTTAGCCCTACTAACAGGGGTGTTTTCTATGACTGGGAACTTTGGAGTATAGTTAATATGTAATCCCTTTCACCCTTCACCAAATGGAATGAGGATTTATTAGGTTACAGCTACTGTGCAGAGAGGTGATTATAGATCTCGGTCAATCAACAAACACTTATAAAACATCTAAAGTGCCAGGCTAGATATAATACTAGGACTTGAGAATACAAGGACAAAATGAAATAATTACTGACCTCTAACAGACTACTTTAATATGTAGAATGAATATAAACTCCATTTTAGTCCCGGTTAAGAGATGAGTCTCAGGAATCATTTGGTTCTGAATATCTTTGTCCATCATATAGATTTAGCCTATGCTTTACCTAGGTCCCTGCACACTCACTGAGGAAGCTATCATTAGGTCTTCTTGTTCCTATACCTTTTATCTTCCTAGTTTTCTTGTTTCCTAACCCCTAGGAAATAAACATCTTTTTTTTTCCTGTCTTCAATTCTGTTTAGTTCACTGAATTCAATTCATTGGCTCATCAGAAAACATCATACTCCCAAGGAGAAAAGATTAAGGTGAGAAGAAGATATGGCACGCACAAGTAAGCTATTGATACTAAAAAAAGGGGGGAGAAGGGATAAAGAAAAAAATATATCAATAGAGACTTTCAACATTTTCTATAGAAATGTAACTAGTGCAAAGCAATTGTCACAATGAAGAGGCCAGAGAACTTTTCTAGAAAACTTCGGATTGTTTTGCCTGACATAAGGACACAGTATCCAAGGGCACCACCAGTTTAGGATGTAACTCTTTTACAAAATCTTATTTATAGAGGAGGATAAACATTATAAAAGAGTGAAAAGTGATAAGTAGTATGATGAATCTACAAAAAGCATGAGACTCAGTTGAATCAGTTCATCCCAATAACATTTAAAGGTGAAATAGAAAGGATAGCAAACATTAAAAATGGAACTGTTTTATTAGTATTTCTATAACAAATTTCCTTCACCAATGTTAACAGTAGAACTACCACTACTTTTGGACTCTAACATCTTACTCCCTAACGTGCTATATAAAGAAATGAAAATTATGCTAGAGAGATGAAGATGAGGAGATAAAATAAAATTAGATAAAATATACTTAGATAAAAAAAAGGTCTGAGATGGAGGCAACACAGTTTTGAAAACACTGAGGAATCAATTCTAAAGACATCTAAAAGGGAAAAGATATGATGCAATTTGAGGAGAAATCATAGACATAGTGGTGTGATATCTTGACATATGGATGAGTTCCATGCATATAAAGCAAAAATTGTATATAGTCAAAATTATCCTTGAAGCTACCTTAAATTGGCAATGAAGTACAGGACAGCATGTTGATATGATTGTTACTAGAAAAAGGCAATGGTTTCTTTTAAAGAATCCCATATGCACCTCCCAGGGGCTGAGCCAAGATGCCGGCTGGGAAGCAGTGACTGGCGTGAGCTCCCCACCAAGTCCCTCCAAAAACCTATAAAAAATGGCTCTGAACCAATTCTAGAGC
>JAQQSZ010015735.1:0-11197 GCA_028646595.1 Phalanger gymnotis | reverse complement strand
AATGCTGAAAACTAAACATATTAAAAATAAATTAAAAAAAGAAAAAAGAAAGAAATTTGATCTGCACAGAAGCCAAACTATGACTTTTTGTTATTGCTTTGGTTCAGTCATTTTTCAGTCAAATTTCCCAGTTGGGGTTTTCTTGGCAAAGATGCTGGAGTGCTTTGCCATTTCCTTCTCCAGCTCATGTTACAGATGAGGAACCTGAGGCAAACAGGGTTAAGTGACTTGCCCAGAGTCACACAGCTAGTAAGTGTCTGAGACCAGATTTGAACTCACAAAGACAAGTGTTCCAGGCCCAGCATTCCAACCACTGTGCAACCTAGCTGCTCATCTTCTATTCATCCATTAGACTTTTCTCTCAAATACCAAACTTATTGTTTAATGGCAATGAGTTAAAGACTTCTTATGTTATGTCCACGGTTTAGGTTTTGGGTTTTGGGGGGGTTTTTTGTCTTTCACTAATTTTTAAGAAAAGAATGAATATAGTTGGACCTAGTATTTCTGCTGTACTTCAGGGAATTTATAAGGACTTGTAAGTAATACTTGGAACATTTACTATCTTACATTTGTACAGCTTTACATTCTATAGAAATCTCCAACTCTCTAAAATCCCTGTTTATCCCAAATATGTTTCCAAACATAACAATTTTTTACTGAAACATAGTTATCATGGATCTTCTTAAGTATTTCCAGTAATGGAGCTCCTTACTTTGCAGGAAAGTTCATTCCATTCTTGGCCAGTTCTAATTATTAGAAATCACTCATCTTTATATTGAGCCAAATCTGCTTTCTTGTTGACCTCTACTTTAGTTCTGCCTATTGAAACAACATAAACTGAATATGACCCTGCCTTAACATGACAGCCCTTCAAATATTTGAAAGAAGTAATAGTGTTCTTCCTATATCTCCTCCTTTTCCAGGTTTCAGGTTTTTTTTGTTTTGGGGGTTTTGTTTTTTTTTGGCGGGGGCAGGGTTAGCTGTTATATAGTACATTTCATCTCTTAGTTGCCTTAGCTTTAACATACTCCAGTTTGTCAATGGAGCATTCCGATGTGGGTTTGCCAATGTAGAGTAACATGAGACCTTTCTTGAACTAGATGCTTCATTTCCATGAAAGTAAACAAGACTACATTAGCACTTTTATCAATACTTTCACACCATTGGTGCATATCGAGCACGCCATCATCTAAAAACAAAAGTACTGTGATTTGGTAGGTAAAGTGTTGAGCTTAAAGTAAGAAAGACCTGGGTTCCACTTCTACCTCTGGCATTTATTACTTCACAGATCAGTCATTTAACCTGCATTGCCTTCTGCAATTCTCTAAATTTATTTACAAAGTCATAAATGGGTTGCTACCTAGATGACAGAAGGAGTTCCCCCAAAGGGAGTTCTTTACCCTGACAAAGTAAAAGCACTTCACATATTTTCCACAGCTGGTCCTACCTGTGTAATCTGGAATGGTACAGAATAAATCTAAAACAGTTTTAACTTAATGGCGTTTTTTTTTTTATATTTGAAGACAATAATCACGTTCCACTTAAATCCTCCCTTCTTCAGGAATTTTTGTTCTTGTTTAGTCATTTCAGTCATGTCTAACTCTTTGTGACTCCATTTGGAGTTTTCTGGTTAGATACTAGATTGGTTGCCATTTCCTTCTCCAGCTCATTTTACAGAGGAGGAAACTCAGGCAAACATCATTAAGTGACTTTCCCAGGGTCACACAGCTAGTAAATGTCTGAGGCCAGATTTGAACTCATGAAAATGAGTCTTCCAGACGTTAGATCAAGCCCTCTATCCACTGAACCACCTAGCTACCCTTCTTCAGGCTAAACATCTCCAATCTTTCCATTTTTTGTCCTGCGACATTAGTTCACTTTTTGGTCACCTTAATTTCAATGCAGGCCTGTTTGTCAATTGACCTATTACATTAGAATCTAGAGCTGAGAAAATCCTCCATATGTGGTTTGGTTAAGATACAGAAGGACTATTCGTTTTATTCTTTATCTATACATAACTCTTCTGTTAATACAACCTGAAAACTAGAAAGTGCAGCATAATGATCAGAAATGGAGTTAGAAATCCCTGGGTTCAAGCTCTGCCTCTAATACATGTTAGCTATGTGACCATGAACAATAGAGATAACCTTTCAGTGTTCTAGGCACTTCTCTAAGACTAGAGTTGCAGAGCAGGACCCAATATTCGTGAGTATTCATACTGGTAATTTCCTATCCCAATGAAATCAGAGGCCTGGTTCCAAATAAACAGCAAGGATACATGTTGTCTTGATTTAGTAATCATTGTACTGTTGACTTATATTGAGCATGTAGTAAACTAGAGCTCACAGTTTCAAACATGTATTATTAGTAAATCAGGTATCTTTCATTGCCTTAATCCATGACTTTGATTCATCTTTGTTAATTTCTTTTCTTGTTTGTTTTGGCTTTTGGTTCCCACTGAGATCTTTTTGAATTTTTAGTCTGACATCTCTCGTATTCTTGATTTCATGAGAAACAAGTTATGACAGACTAACCTCATTTCCATTTTTTTTCTACAGAGCAACAAAACTGGTAGCTTAGGGAAATCTTTCATTATAGTATAAACATATAGAACACACATAGTATAAACATATGCTATATGCATATATATGTATATATTTTGTATATATGTATATACATACAAATATATATATTTCAACAAAGCTTTCTTATAATTTCGTATTATCCTAGAGGACAAGATGAACAGGTATAAACTAGATGATAATTAATCTGGGTGTATTTGGAACTTATTCAATGACCAGACCCCAGAAGTAATTATGAATAAACTGGTGTTAAGGTTCAGCGTAGAGCCTTAGAAATCTTGCCTTGGTCTGTGCTGTCAAATTTTTTAAGTGATTTGGATAAATCCATATCAGGCATGAATATCAGTTTTTCAGGTCATGTGAAACTGGGAGGAACAGTTAATGTATCTGATGACAATGACAGTATCCAAAAATACCTTGGCAAGTGAGAATGGTGAGATGAATAAAATAAGATTAAATTTAATGGGAATTAAAGGATCTCAGGACTGGGAAGGATCTCAGAGGCCATGTAATACAACACAGACTTGACCATGAACCTGCTCTACAACAGCCCCAAGATCTACCCTTTGCCTGAAGACATCCATTAACAGGGAATCCATTCCTTCCCATCCTAGCGCATCCTACTTTGGGATGGCCCTAATTGTTAAGTTTTCCTTATATCAAGATTAAATTTGTCTTCCTGACATTGATGTCAGATTCTATTTCTGCCTTCAGTGGCCAAAAAGAATGTCTAATCCTTTTATTACATGACAGGCATTCAGATGATAGAAGACAGCTGTCATATTCCTCATGATTCTTCTCTTTTCTATTCTTAACATTCCAAGTTTTCTCAGTATGTATGCCATGATCTCCAGATCCTTTACCATCTTGGTTGCCATTTTTGCTTACTTTCTAACCTATCTGTATCTTTCTTTGAAAGTGCTGCTTATAACTGAACTAATACACCATCTGTAGCCTGAGGAGGGCAGAGGACTGAAATTGTAACCCTCCTTCCCTGTATACAGTATCTCTCAATGTGGCTCAGGACTGATTTAGCTTTTGTTTTTGTTTCTTTTTTGTGGGGGTGGTGTTTTTGCTTGTTTTGTCTGCCATGTGATTTTGTAGATCTCTATTGAGCTTGGAGTCCACTAAAACTCCTATTTCTTTCTCAAACAGATTGATATCAAGCTACAATGTAAATTTCTGAGTTTTATTTTTGAACATATTCATAAAATTTCATATTTATCTTATAAAAATGTCATCTTATAACTTGTAGATTTGGCCCAACCCACTAGCTTGTCAAAATCTTTGGATCCTGACTCTGATCCAAAATATTAGCCTTCCTTCTGAGTTTTATGTCATTTGCAAAATTGATAAGCATAAAGTTCTAAACTTGTGATGGAAAAAAATAATCAATTTAAAAATTAGAGAATAGGAGAACTTTGACTAGACAACAGATCCTGTAAAAATGATCTGGGCAGTTTAATGAATATAAGGTCAACATTAGTCAACAGTGTGACATGGTAGTCAAAAAATTAGTGCTACCTCAGGATGCAAAAAGAAAGTCATATTGTCCAAGATTTGGGAAAGAAACTATTCCCTTTTAGTCTGCCATGGTTAGACCACATCAGGAATATAGTACACATTTTACAAGACAATATACTAGCTAGACTAATCTAGAAGAAGATAAACAATATAGTGAAATGCCTAGAGAACATACAGTACACAAACCAGTTAGTGGAACTAGAGATAGTAGTTTAGAAAAGAGAAATATTAGGAGGGGGTGTGATAGCTATCTTCAAATAAATGAAGGGCTGAAACATGGAGGATGGATTAGATTTGTTCTTCTCGGTCCTAGAAAGTACTACTAGGATCAATAGATGGAAGTTTCAGAAAAGAAGACAAGTTTGATGTAAGGAAAAATTTCCTAAGGGAAGTGCCTCAAAATAGAATGAGAGGTAGTGGGTTCCCCTTCTATGTAGATATCCAAGTGTAAGTTTCATGTCTATTTCTTTGAGATGTTGTATGTTGGATTCTTACAATCAAACATGGACCACACTGATTCTGTATTTCTATGATATGGTTTGGTAGAAAGGACCTTGGACTGTTTTTAGGAAGCTAGAAGCGTTTGGACCCACAGGTGCCTTGCCTTCTGCTGAGTAGAAGACATGACTAGAACCCCATTTGACATAACATGAAGGTGCCTAAAGCTGAGCCTGAATGACAAAAAAGTATCTGGTATTCCTACCATTATCTCTCTTATTATATCCCCAGCACTGAAAGGTGAATCTGACCACACTTTCATGTTAATTCCCTGGACTTATTGCTTTGGGAGCTTTTGACCTTTCCAGAATTGTGTTTTGATCTTGTCTGTGACTTAATTCTATATAAGCACTGACTCTGGCTTTGAATTCACACCACACTCAGTTTTATCCTCATCTAATTATGTATTCATTAAGTGACCTAGCTAATTAGATCTAGGTTGAAACACATGCTTGCTAATCTCCCGGCTCCTCTGGGGCCCAGACCTGAGATGTTGGTGGGGGAAAGGGGATACGACAGGGATTAGAGTTCCATCTCTACCACTAAGTACTTTTGTGATTTGGGAAAAGTTAACTTTGTCTCTCTGGGCCTCACTTTACTCATCTGTAAATGAGGGTGTTTAACCATGATATGTCTCAGATTGTTTCTGTGGTAGACCAGGTAGACCAGGAACTGAGTTGAACAAAGCATAGCTTCCATGAGTCAACATAACATTCAATCCAGGTGAATGACCTGGAATTCAAGCCTTGGCTTCCAGGTAAGCAATCACCCAGCTGGGAGGGGCCTTTCTGTGGATCATATCAATGTTGCCCTATCTGTTTCTCTATGGCTTCTCGGACTTTATAGAACTTCTATTTCCATAAGGGCTACCTTCACCTAGGGGTCACTAGTATATCTCCACAGAGCAATTGGAAGATGCCAAGTAGCTACATTCATCTCTTCCATAGGAAAACAACTGCTGGAGTTTGATGAAGCAGAGAAAAATCCCACTTAGAACACCTTCCAAGTGCAAAATTATTTGGTCCTATGACTTTAATATATCCCTTACAGCTTAATGTCATCTGAACTTTAGAAAAATCTACTTTTATGATTTTTTCCAAGTTATTGATGAAAATATTGACTATAACAGGGTCAAGGATAGAAACCTCCTTTCACATTAACACTGACCTCTTTGGGAGCAATTATTTAGACAACCTATGAATCTGTATAGCCTTACTTTAACCCTGCCTGTATTCCTTTATCTCGTCCCATAAGGCTATCATGGCCTATTTTCCACAAGGATATCAAAAATGTTGATTAGAATGTATCTACAGCTTTTCCCTGTTTTGCCAGACTAGTAAATCTATGAAAAATGGAAATAAGGTAAATTTTTCAGGATTTATTCTTAGTGAACCTATGATGGCTCCATGTGATCACTGATTTCTAAGTTTTTAGAATAATTTTTTCAATAATCTGTTCCAGGATTTTGTGGCTTAAATTTATAAATCTAACATTTTCAGCAGACATCTCTCTCCCCTTTTTGAAAACAGGGACAATTTTTGCCCATCTCCAAATTTTCAGCACCTTCCCCTTTCCATTCTTCATGATTTCTCAAAAATTGATAATTCAGATAAATTTTAATTGCAAAATCTACAGACATGCAAATGTAATTTATTTGCATATGAAGACGTGAAGACATTTAGAGTAAACTAGTATTTGAGCCTTTACGGTTTCTTTATCTAACTTAGTCTTCAATTGGCTCTAAATGATGCTGTGTCCACTCTTTCTACTTTACATGTGGTTCTCCTTAATTGAAAAGATGGAATCTAAATGAGAGTTTCATTCTGCATTTTCTGTTATCTGTTAATATTATATTAATAGCACTATATTGTGAACTTAATGATTCATAGTTCTTATTCTGAAACATACTCCTCAATATTTTTTTTTTGTTGTCCTCAGCATTTTTTCCCCAAGCCTTAGCCCTGTGTAGGCTTTAGCCATCCTGACATTATTCTTATAGATTACTGGTACTCTTTTGAATTAATCATTCAATAAATGTTAAATAAGTTTGTCTGACATGCAAAGTCATAACTACAGTGGAGTGGCAAGAGCTTTGTTTCAGGCTGATGAAATCTTGACAGCATTTGTACCCCAGGATATAAAAACAATGGAGTTTAGAATCTTAATAGCAAAAATGACTAAAAAAATAGGACAGGAAGTTATGACAGGGCAGTATAATCCAGCTGAACTCTGCCTAAGTTTAAGCCTTCTTACCCAGGTCTTTCTATCCCATATGAATACTTTTCAAGTTGATTTTAAAAGGGTATTTTTTTATTTTTTATGCTCTCAGGTAATGTTTTTTTTAATCTTTGCCCAAGGTTTCAGAATTATTAGTCACTGTTCTAAATGAATACTACTGTCCTGGGAGCTGTAGGGGATACAAAAATTAATAAGCCACTGTCTCTGCCCTCAGAGAGCTTACCATCTGACTGAAGAGATAATTTCTGTTCAAAAATAACCATAGCAGAAATGAGAAAATGACCAGTGCTTAGGAGAGGTATAAAGGAGTTTTAACATATTTGTTTATGTTCCTTTTCTTTCATCTTTTCTTTGCTCCCTTTTAAAAATCTGAGTTCCTGAGAGCTCCCTGTGCATTTATACTGTTCTCCTTAGATACCACCCTTCTCTTTTCTTTCTCTTTTTGTCAACATTTAATTTCTGTATTAAATTCTTTGATCTGTGAGCAAGCAGTGACCTACATAGGCCCTGCTTCACTTCTACTCTTAGCATTACATTGGGTCCTCTTGAATGGGTGACAATTTCTCAAAAGAGTCAACGATACTGATAAAGTGCCTACTCTACCTGGGTTTACTGTGATAATGGCAGGATTCTGAGAACTTGATCTACTCAAACAAATGGGAAAAATGTTAACCTGTTTAAGCTAAGTAGAATTGAAATGTGCTCAATAGACATGACTGCTTATTTCTAGACTCAGGAATTCAGACTCTCAAATAAAGCATACTGTTTAATAAAACTATGTCCATGGATGTAGATGCAGCATCACATTTAATAGCGCTGTTTTCTTTCCATGGATATGGAGTCAGAACAATAGCTAAAATTTCCACTGAGGGGAACAACATCTAAAAGCAATTTTTCTTAAGCGTGAAAATATACACCACCATGTTTCTACTTGTCCAGTTACTAATTGTGATGGATGAAATTCAAAACATTCAACTCAGAATATTTTTTTCAAATTGCCTAACCAGCTCAAGGAATTATTCTATTGGGTGTTTTTCAGGAAAACTTCTTTTTTGTTTTGTTTGTGTTTGTTTTTGTTTTTAAAGTTTGGTTAGAAGGCAGAATGAAAAAATATTTTTACCATGGTTTGAACTTCAGGTTATTTCTGGGCCATTTTCATAACTTCCCTCCACAAACTCAATGATTTCATCATCCCAGCCTCCTTGCTATTCTCTGACCTCAGTGTTCCATCTCCTGCACCTGTGTCTTTGCACATGCTGTCACCCATACCTAGGACACATTCCATTAACCCCCTTTACGTTTTGGAATCCCGAGCCTTATTTGAGGCTCATCCCTTGCAACATCTCCTAATGAATTGTTATGAATTGAGTGAGTTGTTAGCAGTTTCTGCCTCCTTAAATCACCATCAACCTACACATCTATTTCCAAGCTGAATCATCTAGGTAAAATATAAGCTTTCTGAGGGCAGGGACATTTTTATCACGTTGTCTTTCTATCACTAATGCTTATCACATGCTTGTGCTTGCATAAGTAACTATGTGTGCCAATTGAACCACAAAATCCACCCCTTTTAAGTTGTCATTTTTTCATGACAGTGGACAAATCTAAACTAAAAACATGCCCAGAGATACAGATATAAGGACATAACTGGACATAACATATTTCTACTGTTATTGAAAGCCCACAGTCAGGCCACTTGAGCCTCAGGGAATTCAGAAACTCCTATTCACCTGTAAATTGAGGGATGGCATAGAATCAGTATAGATGAATAAATCCTGTCTTTGAGTGGGATTACTTAGTAAAATCAAATGAAAGGAAGTCCATTTCTGTTTAATTAGTTCAACTCTGCTGTCCACCCTCATTTTTATCTTTAAAAAAATTTATGTTCTTGTAAAATAATCAAGGTTAATCACCTATGTGTTTTTGGAAATGGATAAGAAATGATATAAAACATGTGTTACCATAAAATAGACTTGCTTTTAAGTCTATCTGATATCATGAATTTGCTGCTTTGATAATATGCTCTTAGAAAAGATTCTCTCACTCCTATACATCCTACAAAAAAAAGACATCCTCTTTGAGTAATAATGTCAGTGATCAGAACACCAGAAACCAAGGAATTATTAAGAAAGGAAAACAAAAGGTAAGCTATGTAGTAGAAAGGATGCTGGTTGGATTAGAAGTCAGGAGAACTGAAACATTGAGCAAGTCACTTAAACTCTTTAGTTCCTGATTTCCTCATCTGTATAAAATGAGGGGTTTGGACTAGGTGGCCCTTAAGGTCCTTCCCATTTCTCAATCTATGATCCTATTTTCCCATAATCCTAGTTCCCATTTAATTTTATTATGATGATACCCTGTCCCTAGAAAGCATTCATTTAATATTGCTTGAGTGATTTTTTTAAAAAATTGTTATTGATTACCCTGTCTCTCTATGTACCTGCTGGCCTATTTTTAATAAGTAGATTTCAATTAAATTGGATCAAAGGGTCCAACCTTCCCATTGATTTCATATCCATAGGCACATGATCAAAAGGATTGTTTCTTTTTTTAGTCCCTAAAAATATGTCCATTAAGAAGGTATAAGTGATGTCTACACTACCCCTTCCATGGAGCACTGATTGCATCTAGTGTGATTTGCGTTTTGAACATGGGACAACAACTTCAGGGTTCTGCCAAAAGTTTTAGCCCTTTCATAGATTTCTCAATCCATCGACAGGTAGTTATTAAGCAGTTACCATGTACTAGGAATTGTGCTAAGCACTGGAGATTCAAAAACAAGGTCACCAATTCGTGTCACCACATTCTAATATAAGAGACATGAAAACAACTATATACATATAAGATAGATAGATGGGGAGAGAGACAGAGATAGATACAGAGAGACAAAGACAGACACAGAGACAGAGAGAATGGGAAGTAATCCCAAAGAGGAAGCACTAGCAGGTGGTGGTAGAGGAGACAAAGATCAGGAGAGGTGGAGGTGAAGAGGAAGAACATTCCAGGCATGGGGAAGAGTCAGTGAAAAAGCAAAGATCTGGGAGATGAAGCGTCACTTATGAGAAACAGCAAGAAGGCCACTGTCCTTAGATTTTAGAATACAGGAAGAGGAATAAAGCGTATGAACTTTGGAAAGGTAGGAAGGAGACAGGTTTGGCTTTTAAAAGCCAAAAGGAGTTAATATTTTATCTTGGAGGAGATACAGGGCTACTGGAATTTATTGAGTAGAGAAGTAATATAGTAAGGCCTGCACTTTAGGAATATCACTTTGGCAGCTCAGTGGAGTATGGATCAGAGTAGGAAGACAATGAAGACATACTTAAGTATATCTGATCAGTAACCAGAAAATGAATGAGATATTCTAAGGATGAAATAAAGAGAGCCTGCACCAGGGTGATGACTCTCTAAGGAGAGAGAAGGGAATGTATACAAGAGTTGTGGTGAAAGTTGAAGAAAAACAAGACTTGGCAAAAGGTTGGATATGAAGAGTGGGAGCCAAATAGGATCCAAAGATGATACTGACATCGCAAGCCTTGGCGTGACTGAGAGGATCATCTTTAACAATGATAGGGAAGTTAGAAAGATGAGAGAATTGTAAGAAAAAGATCATGAGCTTGGCTTTATGTGCGCTGAGTTCGAAATGTCATGGGGACATTCATTTAGAGTTCCTCAAGAGGCAGTTGGTGATACCAGACTGGAGCTTATTCAAGAGGCTAGGACTAAGAGATGATAATCAAATCCATTGAAGTTGTTGAAATCACCGAGTGAAATAATATCAAGGCAAAAGAGAAGAGGGCCCAAGGTAAAGCCTTAGGGGATATCCACAGTGAGCAGACATGGCATGGATGGAGAACCATCAAAAGAGTCTAAGAAGGAGAGGTCCCCCAGATAGGAGGAGAACCAAAAGAGTAGTGTCACAAAAACCAAAAAGTGGAGAGTACGTCCAGGAGAAGAAGGTGATCAACATTATCAAAGAATGTAGAAAAGTTAAGAAGGATAAGGATTGAAAAAGGCCATTAGAGTTGGCAATTAAGAGATCATTGGAGACTTTTTGAGAAAGCAGTTTCAGTTGAATGATGAAGTCAGAAGTCAGACTGCAGAGCGGTCTTTTGACTGAGCCCAAATTTTACAGAACAAATCCTTTTATCAAGGAGATTTGTTCTGTGAAGTTTGGATTCAATCAAAGGGCTGCACTTGAGGACCTGGGGGGGGTCACATGTGGCCTCAAGGGCCCAAGTTCTCCATCCCTAAATCTAGTGAAGGTAGAAGAAGTAGAGATACCTATTATAACGGAGTTTAGCCAAGAAGGAGAGAAGAGATATTGCCAACAGGAATGAAAAGGTCAGATGAGGGGG
>JAQQSZ010015734.1:0-11197 GCA_028646595.1 Phalanger gymnotis | reverse complement strand
AACTCAGTCCCCGCAGCTTTTCCCACTAACGTTCTCTGATGTCTTTGTTCTTTGTGGGTTCAGAGGTCTGGTACATGCCACAGCTCAGTATTTCAGGATGCCAGGGCACTTTCCGCTCATCTCCTGGTCTGGTAGGTCCGCATCTGGTCTGTTCGCGCCGTGCGCGCTGGGCTCAGCTCTGCTCCCCTCGGCTGGGGGCTGGGAGCTCCGTGTGGGACAGACCTTACCCAGAGACCATCCAGGCTGTCCTGGGGTGGGGCCCTGCTTCCCTCTGCCACTTTGTGGGTTCTGCAGCTCTAGAATTGGTTCAGAGCCATTGTTTTATAGTTTTTTGGAGGGACTTGGTGGGGAGCTCACGCCAGTCACTGCTTCCCAGCCGCCATCTTGGCTCCGCCCCCCAATGCTCCTTTATTTAAAACAACACAGTTCTAGGAATTGGAAGAAGCCTTGTGAAGCCACGTTATTCATGCACTCCAGCTCAGAGGACAAATAAAGTCTAATCCTTTTAAAACCATTCTGCCAGTTTTTTTGTGTGAGGCCACTGGGTAAGGAGCTTTGAAGAGTGTAAGCCTTGGAACCAAACAATTCAGAGATTAATCAAGAAGCATTTCTCAAGTGTCTGCTGTATCCCAGCTACCTGTTAGGTCCTGGGAATACAAAGGCAAAAATGAAATAGTCCCTGCCCTCAAACAGCTTATTGGTAAAAGAAAACAAAAAACAAAAACAAACCCACAGGTGCATATAGGGCAAATAGAGAAATGGAAATGTAGAGCAAATCATGAGTAAGTCCTGTTGTTGAAATAGATATGCTCAGCCATAGAAAGGAATATCATGTGTTGAGTTAATTTAAAAGCCACTATCCCTTCATTTACAATTTTCCTGGAAATTCTTTAACCCAATGTAATAAAGAAGAAAGTTAGCACATACCCCCTGTTTTCTCATGATCAAATGGCAGCCGAATGGAATGTCAGAGAAGAGACCTTAGTGATGAAATAGCCCATTTCCTTTATTTTACAAATGAGAAAGCAGAGGCTCAGAGTAGCAGGGATTTGTCCTAGGTCACATAGGTAAGAAGTAAAAGAGATAGGATATGAGTCTCCATTCTCTGATTCCAGCCCCAGTGCTCTTTCCACTAGGCCATACTGTCTCTAACTCAAGTTTTCTGTCTCCAAGTCCGGTTCTATTGATGCCTCAAGGTGTGGGATATTAGGTAAACGTGAATGATTACTCTAAGCCTCCTCAGGAAAAAAAAAAACTTCTGAACTCTGATGGTTTACCAAATGGAAGTAAAAGTTGAGACAAGAGACTAAGATCCATGCCTGGATGGATAAATTAACCATTGATTCCAAGACTCCACCTTGCTCAAGGGTCAGCCACCCCCTCCCCGATCTAGGGGGATGGGAAAGGGAAGGATGAGGAGGTGGCCAGATCTAAAGTAAGACAACTGCTATCACCAACGCTGGAACTTAACCAAAATTCAGTCCAGACTTTTCTCAGCCCCTACCTCCTCCCCAAGAACTGCATGCCTTTCATTGGCTAGGACTTTCTGGGCAATAGGAACCCTGCCCTCTCAATACAGAGTGATTTGATAGGGCCCAATCCCTGGGATCTTCCCTCATACCATTCTTGGAAGCAACTTTAGAGACTAGCTGGACCAACAATCCACCACCCCCTCCACACCTTCCCAGCATGTACAGATGGATAAATTAAGGGCCAAGGATTCTAAATGACCTATGTGATAGATCACTATTAGATAGATAAGTAGATAGATAGATAGATAGATAGATAGATAGATAGATAGATAGATAGATAGATAGACAATAAATGACAGAGATGGGCTCTGAACCCTGGAATCTTATGACTTCAAAGCCTCTTTCCATTGTCCAACACTACCTTATGTTTCTAAACTGGGATAAATCTAGACTTTTTCAGTCTCTATGAATTTCTTTTACTATTCCATCATTGGGAAGAACTATAAAATAAGTACAATTGGGTGGCGGGCAGAAAGAAAAAGAAGAGAAGAGACTAAGTGATGCATAGAACAAAGTAACAAGACTCTAAATAAGTTGAAAACTTGTCCTTAAATGAACCCCAATATTAGATCCCCCTTCTCTTCTCTCCATTAAATAATCATGTTTTGCTAATCTTTGTTTGCTAAAATATGCTAACTCTTGTGATTTGTGATCTATGACCCTCCTAACTTCAAAACTGTGTGATTATGTCTACACTGGAAGCTGAGGCACCAACAAGAAAGTTCTTACAGCAATCCAGGCAAGAGGTGATGAGAGTATGAATGGGGGGGGGGTGCTAATCTACACTATGTAATATCAAAATAACTAGCCATTTCAGTTAAATCGGTAAAAAAAAAACTCATTCTACTCAGCTGTTCAGCGCTCAACATTTGATGAAACAGCCTGAGATGGTCTATAGGATCCTTGACTGCATTATCTCAAATAAATTATTGCTCTAAAGCTAAATGACTGATTTTTTTTTTAACAAACTAATCTGAATATTCCTGTGAATGCTGTCCTTCAAAGTAACCACTTTAAGAAGCGATAAATTGATTTTAATGACTCAATCTCTGATCAAAAATGTTTCTTTGACTTATCTGTTGAAATTATCTTCAGAGTCAGTTTATGAAGCCCATTAAAAATAACCTCATTACTTTGTTATGTATGGCCATCCCCCTAATTCATGCCCTCACCACCTCTCCCCTGGACTACCACAATGGTCTCCTCCTAGGTGCTCCAGCTTTTAGGCTTTCTGCTCTCCAATCCATATTCCACACAGCTGCCAAAGTGATCTTCCTAATACATGGACAAAACCACATCCCACCCTGCTCAAGAAATATTAATCATTGCCTCTCAGCATAATGCTAAAATAAAACTCCTCAGCTTAGCATCTAAAGCCCTTGGCAATCCTGTTCCAGCTTTCCTCTCCAGATCTATTACAGAAAGTAATAGTAATAATAATGATAGCATTTACATAATACCTACTATGTGCCAGACATAGTACTAAGTAAGTGCTTTACAAATATGTTATTTGATCTTCACAAAAAACTCTGGGAGTTAGGCGCTATTATCATCCCCAGTTTACAGTTGAGGAAGATGAGCAAACAGAGGTTAAATGACTTGCCCAAGGTCACACATCTAGTATCAGGCCACATTTGAAGTCAGGCCTGAATCCAGGCCCAGCCACTAACCACTGTGCAACCTACCCTAATCACTCTCCTTTATGCACTCTACATTTCAGTCCAACCAGCCTACATGCTGTTCCCTTTACTTGGCTTTCTATCATCTGTCTCTACTCCTGAAATATATTCCTTCCTCCACCTCTTAGATCCTTAGTAGCTTCCTTCCTGGTTCAGCTCAGTTAACACTTGCTAAAGGAGGCCTTTCCTGATCAGCCCACTATACTTATTAGTATTCTCTGCCTCCCCCACCACCTAACAAAATGCCTTGCACAAACTAGGTCAGGATTGGGGAACCTGTAGTTTTGTGGCCACATTTGGCCTTCTAGATCCTCTGGTGTCACCTTTTGATTAAGTCCAAGTTTTATAGAGCAAATTCTTTTATTAAGGGGATTTGTTCTATGAAATTTAGATTCAGTCAAAGGGCTGAACTTGAGGACCTAGAGGGCCACGTGTGGCCTCAAGGCTACAAGTTTCCACCCCTGAACTAGCTGCTTAATACGGGCTTATTAAATTCAATATTTGTAGGTACTTTTCTCAGTAAATATTGTATCCTCCACCCTATAGAATGTAACATCCTTGAGGGCAGGTCCTTAATAAATACTTTTGAGTTGGATTTCATTTGCAATTATCTCTGTTCACCAACTGGTAAAAAATGAAGTTGATGTAGTCTTCAGAGAATCTCGCAATCTTAGAATAGACCCATAGAATATTAGAGTTAGAAGACATTCATAAATTGCCACAATGTGCCTTGAATACTCAAAACTCAGAATCATGTAACATAAGTGTCTCATATATCACAAAGAAGACTCCCATGGCCATCTATTATTTCTATTTCTGTTGATTCAAATTTCATTTCCAACTATTTTAACTTGAGTTGTAGTAAGCAGAAAGCACAAAACTTGTCTCTCTTATATCTTACTTTCATTTATACAACTACTTCTTTTGCCAACCTTATTCATAGGAGTTAGAATTAGTGACTCAATGTACATGGTCCTGACATTCATGGGACCCAAAGAATGGGTCTGCCAGGGTCACATGCTATGCCGTCATCATCTACCATGTTCCTCAGTGACCAATATGATATTCATCATATTTGGTCTATAGCTCCTTTCTGGCTTCCTAAATCCTCAGTTTGGCTCTGCTGTTAATCCAGCCAAAGTGAGTGATCTACTTGACATTTGAATGGCAATAGTGCTATTCTCTTTGTCTCTCTATGTACCCAAGGTGATCAATGGCTTTTGCAGGGTTAGTAATCCTTTAGATAAACATGGAAATTCCAACTGATATATCACTGAGGAGACATCACCCAGACCATATTCTAATGCCAGTGCTTTCTGAAGTGATCATTCCCATTCCTTCTCTCCCCCTCCCAAGTCAGAAAAAGAAGAATTATCAAAGCCAAAGTCCAACACATCCAACTAGACCCATGAAGTGTGAGACTCAGAAGGGGCTTCAGAGATCTTCGAGAATAGTTCTTAATCTTTTTTTTTTTGTGTCATGCCCCTTTTTGGTAGTCTGGCTCAGCCTAAGGATGCCTTCTTAGAACAACATTTTTAAATGCTTAAAATAAAATGCATAGTATTAGCAAGAAAACAGTTATAATAAAATGCAGTTACCCAAATATTTTTTTAAAAAGTTAACAGACCTTAAATAAATAATCCCTAACATCTAATTCAAGCCTCATTTAAGAGAAAAAAAGCAACTGAGGCCCAGAAAGAAGTAATTCACACATTTTCACATAAGTAAATTAGTGACAGAGCTGAGATAGAAAGCCAGGTTTCCAGACATCAATCCAGGGTTCTTTCTACCCTACTATGCCTTGTTAATTATATAATCATTGTTAAATCCGAGATATAGTATTGAGGTGGGATCAAGAGTGGGAGTAGATGGATGTCAGCCTCTTTTCCTAATGAAGGCTCAACTTCTGTGATACTTTGTTGTATCTTCCTGTCCTCAGGGGCACAGAACTCCCTTTGCCTATCCTCTCTACATTTCACACACCTACCCCTCATCACTACCCCCTTCTCAGCATGTGGAAGTTATAAACAGGCTCTCTGCTATAGTTCCCCTAATAAGAATGAATAGCCACTCAGCTGAAGAATCAATGTGTTCGTTTGGGAGGAGGAATTGGGTAGTCCCTTGAGATGGAACAAAAATTCCAGGCCGTATGACAGTCTGAGAAACATCCATCAGGCATACTTTAATGTTTATACTTTCTGAGTTGCCCATTCTACCTACCCACTCCCCAAAACCTTACTCTTTTAAATTAAATAATGTTATTTTAAAAACACCAGGGTCTAATTTGTGTTCACCACAACCCCAGGAGGAAGCACCCAAACAGTCCACTGGGGGGAGGAGCTCTCCTGTACAAACAGTTGGCTGTGCACAGAATTACACAGCCCCGTGGGGTTTACAGAATGGATGGTGAAAACTGACAGGCTGAGAGACCCCAGAGCAATTTCACTAGGTTTTGATTCATGGCTTGTCAGAGCACTAACCAAATATTCCATTTTCATTTTCACCCTACACTCTCTCCCATTGACTAGCATTATAATCGAAAACTCTGGCACGAGGTGCTACCTGGCTACAGGGACCTCAGTTCTTTGGCTGCTCAGTCAGTCCCACTCCAGACAGTATTCAATGGAGACTCTGCAGGGAGTAAAATAATGACAATAAGTTCCATTTACATATCCCTTTTAAATTTGCAAAGTACTTTACATACATTATCTCTTTTGAGCCTTATAACATCCCTAAGGGAACTATACCACATGTTTCGTTACCCAGAATTCTGCAGGCCTCATGTAGCTAACTCTCAATGTTCTGAGGAGTATTGATCCAGTCTATGAATTATCCAGGCCTGAATAACCCAGACCCTCTCTCTTTCCTCCTGTTCACTTGCTTTTGGGATATCTCCTCCTGATATCCTCCCTCCCAGCCTGACCCTTGGACAAAACCAAGAAGAACAGTTGAATCAGAAATTACTTTGGTTTTCCCTTCATTAGAAATGCTTGCAAAACATTGGTTTGAAGATGAATTTTGAAGGATTTCCTATGAATTTCTATCACTCATGGTCTCTAGGATACCTATGATAGTGGGTCATACGTAGCTCAGAGGAACAGAAGGGGATTCAAAGTGAAAAAAGACGGGTAGGGGGACAAAGGAAATGTGTTAGTGTCAGATGCCCTGAAGAGGCGGTAGCTTATCTAAGCTGGTGAAGTTACCTATAAGTCAAATTTGTTTTCTCTTGTCAGAGAGAGGAGACTTACTTTTTGGAACTCTTTCCTAGGCTCAATATGTGATTTTTTTTAAAAAAAAATATCATTGTCATTCTCTGGTATTTGGGAAAATAATGCATTGAATTTCTCAAATAAGGACATGATCAGTAGTAATATTGGTTGATTCATCCTGTTGGAATCACAACATTTAGGAATTTCTAAACTACTTAAGACCATGAAATGGCTTGTTTATGCTTTCTTCACAGGAGAAGCTAGATATAGTGGAGAGAGGCTTAGCCTTGGGGTAATGGAAGACCTAGGTTCAAACCTCAGCTCTAACATTTGTGTGACACTGGGCAAGTCACTAAAACTCTACGAGCTTCAATTTGTTCATCTGTAAAATGGGGATAATAGTACCTCATGGGGTTATTATGAAGATCAAATGAGATGATACACTTAAAGAGCTATGTAAATATCATTATCATAACCTGCATTAAAAACAAGGTTATTGAATTCAGTATTTCTTGGGCATTTAGAATCACAAAATGTTAGAGCTAGCAGGGTCTTTAGAGATTATTTTATCCCAAACACCTCATTTAATAGATGAGGTAACTGAGACACCAATACATTAAGTGATTTACTTAATGTTACAGCAATGACTTATTGGCAAAGATGGGACTAGAAATAAAGACTCCCTTACCTGCAATCTTTGGACTCCAGAGGAATGGCCATCCACAGTGTGTCTAGAACTGTGCTGGGTGTGACACAAGATGTGGGCAAACCCAAAAGAGAGAGCGATGCTTAAGGAGATGATCAATCACGCTGCAAGATATATGTACATAGAGAATTAAATGATGATACCTTAGGCTTTCCTTGATCTTTACTCCCTTGTTTCATTAATTCTATTTCTCTCTGGGGTAGCAAGAATTCTCTTCTAGCTCGGAACAAAGACTTACCACAGGCCCTTAGCTCCTCAGACTTTTTGGCAACGTTAGCATTTGTACCTCTTTCACTAGGACAGAATCATATGAAAACATAATTTTGGAGTGAAAAGGAGATATTAGAGATAAATCATTCAGCTCTAGGTTCTATGAGCCTTTGACCCTCTGACCTAATCCAACCCAGGAGTTGGTCCACTTCTCTTTTTATTGTATCTCCAAAACACATCCATCCATTCATTCATTCAACAAGTGGAAGAAAGGAAAGGAGGGAGAGAAGGAGAGAAGGCAGGCAGGAAGGAAGGAAGGCAGGAAGAAAGGCAGGCAGGCAGGAAGAAAGGCAGGCAGGCAGGCAGGAAGGCAGGCAGGCAGGAAGGCAGGCAGGAAGGAAGGCAGGCAGGAAGGAAGGAAGGAAGGCAGGAAGGCAGGAAGGAAGAAGGAAGGAAGGAAGGAAGAAAGGAAGGAAGGAAGGAAGGAAGGCAGGCAGGCAGGAAGGAAGGCAGGCAGGAAGGAAGGCAGGCAGGAAGGAAGGCAGGCAGGAAGGAAGGCAGGCAGGAAGGAAGGCAGGCAGGCAGGCAGGAAGGAAGAAGGAAGGAAGGAAGGAAGGAAGGAAGGAAGGAAGGAAGGAAGGAAGGAAGGAAGGAAGGAAGGAAGGAAGGAAGGAAGGAAGGAAGGCAAGCAGGCAGGAAGGAAGGAAAAGAGCAAGGAGGGAAAAAGGAGGAAGAGAGGGACAGAAGAGGAAGGGAAAAGGGAGAAAGCAAGTATTTATTAAGCACTTTCCATATTCTAGGAACAGTGCTAAGCACCAAGAATACAAACATAAGAAAAAATAAAGACAGTTGCTGTCTTGAAGAAGCTTCCATTCTAATGGGGAAAGATGACATGCAAAATGGAGCAGAAAAGCAGGGAGGAAGGGGGAAGAGGATGAAGATTCCTGACAGCTGGTTTTGAAGCCTGGAAGCTAAGAACAGGGCCAGGAAGGGAATGAGGGCCAGCCTGGGCCCCTCTACAGAATGGAGGCTCCAAGAGGGGCCCTCCAGTAGGAGAAGGGCACATTCTAGCTTGAGAAGGCTGCAGGAGCAAATGGATATTCCAGGGTAAAGAGGCTTCAGGTTCAGAGCAGAGTTCTAAGATGAGACAGAATGGTTTGAAATCTGGAAATCAGGAGTGGAGACAGGAGGCCCAGTCCTATGTGCTAGTCCTTGCTAAGCGCTGAGGATACAAAGGGAAAACAAGAACAGTCCCTGTCCTCAGAGAGTTTACACTCTTTTGGGAGATACAATGTGGACACAGATAAATAAATGCAAAGTTTCTACAAAGTAATTGTCAGGGTAAGTGGAAAACCATGAGGAATGAAGGCAGCAGAGTGGGGTGGCAAGATCAGGAAAAGCCTCATATGGGAGGTAAGACTTGAAATGAGCCTTGTAGGAAGCTGGGGGTTTTTTCCAAGCAGTGGCAAGGAGGGAGTATAATCCAGGGACTGAGGACGACCTATGAAAAGGCATACAGAAATGGGATGGAAAGTCATGTTCTCAAAACAGCAAATAGGCCAATTCAGCAGGAACACAGAGTAAATGATGGAAAGTAATGTGAAACAAATCTAGAAAGATAGGCTGGAAGCAAGATTGTGAAGGGCTTTAAATGGCAAAGCCAAGGAATTGGCATTTTTTCCAGAGGAAATTGGAAGTCCCTGAAGCTTCTTGATCAGGGGCATGGCCTGGTCAATCAATCCATCAGTAAACATTTATTAAGTGCCTACTATGTGTCAGGCACTATACTAAGTAGTAGGGATACAAAAGAGGCAAAAGACAGTGCCTGTCCTCAAGGAATTTCTAATCTAATGGGGAAGACAATTATAATGGTAATGTAAATTTGAAGATCTTTCCCACCCATTAATAGGCCCATGTGACCTGCTTATGTCCCAGGAAGCCTAAGTCACATGTGGTAGGAGGACCTTGCTGAACAAGTGCAGCTAGAAAGGGCGGAAGAGGAAATGCTCAGAGCAGTTAGAGCTGAGGGAGAAAGAGGAGACTTGCTGGCTGTGCTATGAGTGTTTGTGGGAAGGCCCCAGCAGAGGGGAAGGCTAATGGGATGGCAAGGCTCCATGCTGTGATATTGTATCTTAATTCCTTGCTGTTCCTTGCTGTTATGATGAGATGGGCTTACTGGTTTGGGGATTTGGTTGCTAATTGGATGGATTGGATTTATTGGTTTGGGGATTTGGTTCTTTGGTGTCTGAATAAATGTTTTACTTCTGCCTTCTATATGGAGAATCTCTTATATTTTGTAATATAGAACTACACAGGCATATTCACAACTATCATTGACATGATTATTGCCTTGCTGATACAACAATATACAAACATATAGGAATAAATATACACACGTGTATATATATATATTTATATAGATAGATAGATAGATAGATAGATAGATAGATAGATAGATAGATAGATAGATATGTATGTATGTATGTATGTATGTATGTACAAAGCAAGCTATATGCAGAATAAATGGGAAATAATTAGCAGAGGCAAAGCACTAGAGTCAAAAGGGGTTGGAAAAGAGTTCCTGGTCAGACCTCTGCTTTAAAGAATTGCAGTTTTTCCACATGGAGGATGTCTTGGATATAAGAGGCATGAAGACCTGTAAGGAAGAGTCCAGGGGAGCAGTGCATTCAGACACTTGCATCTGCATCCAGACAATGGCTGAGAAATGGATAAAGAAAACAGTAGCCACAAGAGATATATGGTGGAGGTAGAATGAACCAAACTTTTCACCTGAGCTATGGCAGATGAAAAAAAAAAAGAAGAGTTGAGGACAACTTGCAAAGCTGGAAGTGTAGATGACCAGAAGTCAGTATAGGTAAGTTAGGAAGAGGGCATGTACTGGGGACAAGTTGGGGGGAGTAATACATTATGTTCTGAACATTTTAATTTTAAGATAGCTACAGGGCATTCAGTTGGAAACATCCATTAGGAAGTTGCTACTAATAATAGCTAACATTTGTATAGAATTATAAGGTTTGCAAAGTACTTTTGTGGGATAGGTGCTATTATCCCCATTTCACACACTAGAAACCTAAGATAGTGATAGATTAAGTGATTTGTCCAGGGTCAAAGGACTAGGAAGTGTCTGAGGCAGGATCTGAACATGGGTCTCTCTCAGTCCAAGTCCCGTACTCTATCTACTGCACCACCTAGCTGACTATTTCTTCCAGTCATTGAGGCTTACAGCCTAGGAATTGTTCTTGACTCCTCATTTTTATTCATAGTTCATATCAGATGCCATCTCATTGATGCTCCCTCTTTAACATCTTTCTATTTTGTCCCCTTCTCAGTGCTCACACCACAAGTATTCTACACCAGAGTCTCATTCCTAGAACATTCTCCCTTCTTACCTCTACCTGTTATAAGCCTCAGCTCCTTGTAAGGTTTAATTAACTCAAATACCACCTCCTTTAAGAGACTTGTCCTGATTACACCAATTGTTAATGCTCTACCCCAAATCATTGTTTATTTACATTGTATATATCCTGCTTTTATTTATTTGTGAACATGTTGTATTCTCCCAGTAGAAAGTAAACTTCTTGAGAGCAGAGGTTGACTCATTTTTTGATTTGTATCTACAACATCTAGCACAATGCCCGATTATAAATGCTTCATGAATGCTTGTTGATAGAATGACGTGGGGGGGGGGGCCCGAGCCAAGATGGCAGCTGGGAAGCAGTGACTGGCGTGAGCTCCCCACCAAGTTCCTCCAAAAACCTATAAAACAATGGCTTTGAACCAATTCTAGAGCTGCAGAACCCACAAAGTGGCAGAGGGAAGCAGGGCCCCAGCCCAGGACAG
>JAQQSZ010015733.1:0-11197 GCA_028646595.1 Phalanger gymnotis | reverse complement strand
TATGATTAAAATCTTCAGGCTTCAGTGACCCTTGATAATAGAAAGATGTAGTTCTTGACTTCTTATTCAATCAGACAACTAATAGGTAGGTTGCAGAATGGCTAGAGTGCTAGACCTGGAGTCAGGAAGACCTGAGTTTGAATCTCACCTCAGATACTTATTAGCTCTGTGACCCTGTAACCTCTGTTTGCTTCACGTTTCCTCAAGTGTAAAGTGGGGATAATGGCAGCACCTACTTCTCGGGGTTATTATAAGGATAAAAAGAGACAACACACACATACACACACACAGAGCTAAAATTGGGTGGGGATTGATTTAGAGGAAGAGGAAAAGTATCTCTCACAGGGCCATAATTAAGAAATCCAGATGTATGTGGATGGGTGGAAGTGGCCCAGGGTCAAGGGGTACTGATAAGGTTTGAGGTCTAGGGCTGAAGCAAACTTCCAGTATACATATATGTATACATGTATATATGATACATGTATGTATATATGTGTATGCATATGTATTTACATACATATGCATGTATGTACTTGTTGTCTTTCACATTAGAATACAAGCTTCCTGTAAGTGGGAAATATCTCATTCTTTGTATTTGTATCTTCAATGCCTAGCATAGTGCTTGGCACATAGGTGTCCCTATTGATTGATTGATCTATTGAAAAACAGTAAGAGAGCCAATTTGACTAAGCTGCAGAGTATGTGAAGGTGAGCAATGCATAATAAGACTGGAAAGGTATACCGAGGCCAAGGTGTGAAGGGTTTTAAATATCAGAACAGTTTATATTTGATTCTAGAAGTAATAAGGAGGCACAGTAGTCAATTAATGATAAATAAATAGCAATAGCTAACATATATACGGCACTTACTATAAGCCAGGCACTGTGCTAAGCATTTTACAATTATTATCTAATTTGAGCCTTACAGCAACCCAGGGAAATAGGTGCTATTATCAACCTTATTTTACAAATGAGGAAACTGAGACAAACAGGGTTAATGACTTGCCCAGGGTCACACAGCTAGTAAGTATCTGAGACCAAATTTGAACTGGTTTTCTTGACTCCAGGCCCAGTGCTTTCTACTATCTAGTTGACCCTAATTGATGACAGTGAGGAAATTTACTTTGGCAGCTATGTAGAAAATGGATTGGAGTAGGGAGAGACTTGGAGACCGATTAGGTTGCTGTTAAAATAATCTGGCCAAAACTAACACCACATTTGAATATCCTTTTTCTCAAAGTTTGATGCTCCTTGCCCTGCCCTGCACCAGTATCAGCATCACCATCCCCTATCTGTTCTTCCTGAAGCAAGCCTAAGACCACTAGACTCCATCTTTCTTCTGTTAACTATTTTTTAAATTGCTTTTTGTTCTAAAATAGTTTTCTTTGACTGCTGAGTCTCACAATGGGCAAAGTTATCAAGTGTTTGCTAGCTAAAGTAGTTTTAGAGATTCCTTTTCCTGCTCTCTCTCTCTCTCTCTCTCTCTCTCTCTCTCTCTCTCTCTTTCTCTTTGCTTTTTGGCAGGGCAATTGGGGTTAAGTGACTTGCCCAAGGTCACACAGCTAGTACATATTTCAAGTGTCTGAGGCCGCATTTGAACTCAGGTCCTCCTGCCTCCAAGGCTGGCGCTCTACTCACTGAGCCACCTGGCCCTCTTTTCCTTCTCTTTGTAGTCGTTGCTTTACATGAGCTAAGGGTAGAACAAGTAGCATAGTTGGATTGTACAAAGAAGTATGAGTTTGGACTAAATATAAGAATAGGCTTTCTAGTGAGGAGAATTGTCCAAAAGTGGAATGAGCTGCCTTAAATAACAGCAAGTTTTACAAAAGTCTTTGGGTAGAGGCTGAATGACCATTTGTTGAGGTTGTCATAGAGAGGAATCCAATTAAAGGAAAGGTTAGACCTCGTAGGAGGCAGCTAGGTGGCTCATGGATAGAGTACAGGGCCTGGAGTCAGGAAGATCTGAGTTCGTCTAACCTTAGACACTTTACTAGCTGTCTGACCTTGGTTGAGTCACTTAACCCTGTTTGCTTTAATTTCCTCATCTCTAAAATGAGCTGGAGAAGGAAATGGCAAACCACTCCAGTATCTTTACCAAAAAGACCCCACGGACAGCATTGGCATGCTGTGATCCGTAGGGTCACAAAGAGTTGGACACAACTGGACAACGACAACAACATGAAATATGAGTTGGGCCAGAAGTTCTCTCAAGTCTCTTCCAACCCTAAAAGATTCTCTGAAAGGCACTAGCCTCCAGATAAATGTATATTTCCCAGTCCTTATTAAATACTCCTCCCTTCTTGTCCAAAAACCCTGGTCCAGAAATCCAAATCCAAAAATCCAAATCTTAACTAATTGCTTGTCTTTCACTTCTTTGAATTCTTTATACTTGTCAACAAGTATGAGATTGATCTATATCTGCCCACTGGACCCAGATGGCTCTGGAGGAGAAAGTGAGGCTGGTGATTTTACACAACCCTCCCTCACTTAAATCAAAATCGCTTGCATGTCATGGCATCACCTCCCTGATGTCATGGTCCTCTTTGAGAACAAAGGACAGACAGTAGCAACTTGTCAACTACATAACAAATTTCAGAGTTTGTAATTGATTGATCCGCGTGAGTCTTGCCCTTACAACAAAACCATAGCCATTAAGGGCAGCGGTTATCCCTTAAAGGGCTTCCTCAATCGTTCCTAACACAGCCACAGGCACTTAGTAAACATTCAATAATTTTTTTGATGAGAAATATCAACAAATGACTGGCTAGTTGATTGGTTTACCTGTAATCAACACGATAAGCCTTATTTAAACTTCTAAATATCCCTTTTCATAGTGAAAGCACGCTGAAATGCCATGATCCCATGAGTCATAATGCTTTGGAATTTGGAATAAGGTGAACTCATTTTGGACCCCTTTCAAGAGGTTTAATTATTTTATTCAATCTAGCTCAGCCTATTCCATTTCAGTTAACTTTTATGTGATGAATATTTCTTAAGGGTATATATTACGTGCAGAAAAACGCCTTAAAAACTGGCGATACAGAAATAAAAACTGACAAAGACTTTTCCCACCAGGAAATTACAGTCTTTTAAGCAACGAGACATAGACAAATAAGAATAATGCAAGTTAAAATATGGCAAGGGCAAAGAAAAGGGAAAATGAGGTGATAAAATATATTCAAGAAGGGGGAGAAGGAGCTGGGACTGGAGATGGGCACGAGAGACAGCTACTTAGATAGTAACATGCAGGGACTAGAAAACAATTTTGGTTATTACCTTTTTTCCTAAGTTAGCTACAAATTTACTTTCTTTAATTTTATTTATTTTATTCTGAATTTAAAAAATAAACCAAGCATTTCCACAACATGGTAGAATAGAAAAAAAAATATGATTGTACATGAAACTGCAAATCTATTATGTACAACTTGCTATTCCATTTAAATATATAATAAAGTTATTATGTAAGTTTCCTTTCTTCCTCCCCCCCAGAGATGGCTACCATTAGACACAAATATGTATACATGTAAAACCATTCTATATTTTATAATATATTAATGTAATATATTATAATTCTATATAATGTTATGTAACATATTAATATATCATATAATGTATAATATATTGTAGTTAATATATTCTGTTGTTACTTTTAAATATTTTATTTTTTCAATTAAATAGAAAAACATTTTTTAAGATTCATTTAAAAAAAAATTAGTTTTGAATTTTCTCTCTCTTTCTCTCACCTCCCCCTTCCTAAGATGGTTAATGATTTCATATAGGTTATACATGTGCAATCATGCAAAACATATTTCCATATTAGTCATATTGCAAAAGAAGATATAGACCCAAAGGAAAAAAAATAAAGTGAAAAATAGAATGCTTCAATCTGCATTCAGCCTCCATCAGCTTTCTCTGGAGGTGGATAGCATTTTTCATCATGAGTCCTTTGAAACTGTCTTAGATCATTATATTACTGAGTATTTGCTATTGTTTTTTACATGAATATATTTGTATTCTTTGAAAATTGTGCTCCCAAGGTAGCATGATGTACCAACCAGGACACCGGGCTTGGACTCAGGAAAACCTGGGTTCAAATCCTACTTCAAATATTTGGCAGCTGTGTGACAGAGGACAAGTCACTTCACCATTCTGGGCCTCAGCTAGGTTGCCTGGAGTGCTGGCCTGGAGCCAGGAGGATCTGAGTTCAAATTTGATCTCAGGCACTTACTAATTATGTGACCCTGGGCAAGTCACAACCTCTGTTTAAGTTTTTTCAGTGGTAAACTGAGGATATAATAGCATCTACCTTCCAGGGTTATCGTGAGGATCAAATAAGATCATATTTACACAGGGCTTGGCGTGCAGTTGTCACTTAGTAAATGCTTGTTTCCTTCTTTTTCTTTCTTCCTCCTCTGTGAAATGAGAAGGTCACACTTGAGGAACTTAAAGGTTCCTTCCAGCTCTAAAGCTCTGATGTTATGATCTCAGATTCATCTACAATCTAGATATAAAACTAGTTACAAAAGCTGCCACATAAAGTATATTTGCTGACAACACTTGCATGTGTAATTTTGTGATAAGGCAAATTGCATGTGGTACAGGAAAGGTCTGATGCTTCCAGTGGCCGCAGTAAGACACTGGGGACATAGTTTTCAAACCTACCCTATGACACATAAATGCTTTTTTTCCCCTCAATTTGGGGTTAAGATCACTTATGACTGGACAGAGGATATCAAAGAAGGCTTCAAGGAGGTGGTGGGCACTTGAGCTGGACTATGAGGAAAGTGGGAACACATGATAGGTCATAAAATGGGAAAGTCCTCCTAAGCTATCTTAGACTAGAAAAAATATCTCCATCTGACTTTTTGTTAGCTCTGACACTCCAAAACTTGATTTGAGGTATGATTTTTAAGTTGTTTAGAGGTGAACATTTGGAGTTATGCTGGAACCTGGCATTTATTAAGGACTTACTATGTGCCAACTGTTGTTATAAGCACTGGGAACACAAATAAAAGCAAAAGAAAGACAGTTCCCTGCCCTCAAGAAACTTACATTCTAATGGGAGAAGGCAACACATAAAGAGGAAGAGTAGAAGTGGCAATGGTGAGAGAAGTCTGGGGATTTAAGAGTGAGGCCCAGAGAGGAATGAAGGAGTGAACGTGGTTGGCTTGGTCTTTTCTTTAAAATGAAGGTTCTGGAAGAAACTGATGAATCAGAGAGAGGTCACAGGAGTGAAGGCATTATCCAGTATGTGGGCAGCATCCAGGGTGAGAGGGCTGGTGGACTAGGTAGAGAAAGAACTCAAAAGAGTCAGGAGCAGAGACTGGAGAGGAATGAATGTAACTTCTTACTATAAATAATTTCCAGCCAAGTAATACCCTTCTGAATAATAAAAGTCCAATACCTTAAAGAGAACTCTAAGATTTTCTGATCATATTCTCAGCTTTTTTCAGTCCATTTGTTTCTTTGTGGGGAATAATACCCAGACTTATGCATTGTGACCTATCTTGCTCAGTCATATCCAATCATTCTCTGTATACCCAGAAGTCTTAAATATTGCTGTCACCTATGGAGGTGGAGGAGAGATGTGGATTACCAAGGGATCATGGGAGTTAGAAGGAACCTTAGGGCAAACTTTATCCTCATGTCTCAAATCATTTTTCACTTGTGTATTTTCTGGGACATCCCTGAGTGTTGTTATGGAAACAAAGTGAGATGGTGCCAAACTTAGTAGACTGATCATTAAGTTTGTGCCACAGTCTGAGAGCCAGAAGTCTTAGGTCCTGCTCCTGGTTCCACTGTTAACTCATTACCCAAACTGATACGGACCCTCTGGTGCTATTTCACTTCTTTCGTGTGAACCAATGATAGACCTTTCTTGAGTAGAGCCTTTCCTTGGGACATTAAGATTTCTATCTGCTAAGGGTTCTAACCCCCAGCAATGAAAACTTTAAGAATGGTAGTTGAACTCATAGATAAGGTACACATTAAACTAAGTCAAATGGTCTTGTCATAGAAAAGGAGAAAATCAGGCTGGATGATATATAGAATAATGGAAGAAGAGTTGGAATGGTCAGAGAGTCCAGCTCACTCATTTTCCAGGTAAGGAAACAACTGAGGCCTTGAAATTGGAGCTAGTTCAAGATTCCATAGATATCAAGTAACAGAGACAGGATCTGAACCCAGATCCTTGGACCCTCAAACTAGCAGTCTTTCCTCTGTACCATATTGGATCCATAGGTAGATAAACAAATACTTCTAAAGAGTATTGGACAATTCATTGCTATCAAGCTGAAATAAGGTATTTAGTGGCAAACCACAGGGCTCTGCTCTTGGCCCTGTATGGTTTGACATTTTTTATTCACCAGCTTAAAGACATGAAGGGGTGATCATCAGAATCTTGGATTTATAGAAAAAGGTAAAATGACTTGTAATCTGGATGATAGAAATAAGATTCTTACAGATGTGAAGAGGCAGGGATGCCAGGACAAAACTAATAGTATGAAATTTGATGGGGATAAATATGAAGTACTGAATTCAGGATAAAAAGATCAACTGATGTAGCTTAGTGGAAAGAACATTGGTCTCAGAGTTAGAAGATCTAAGGTCAAAGCCCCATTCTAGTACCACATGTGGCCTGGGGAAAGTTAAAGTCCATCTTTTAGCGTTATTGCCCTTCATCTGTAAAATGAAGCAATCAAAGTCAACGATCTGTAAGGTACCTTCTAGTCCTAACAAACTGCAGGTCTGTGAGTCTAGGTCACATCTTCCAGTTGTGATAAAACTGATACAACTGATAAAAAAATTGATTCTAAAGAGCACAACATCACCTCAGATGCCTCCCAATAAGAAGTCTTCTGTGCATGTATCAAAATCATACGAGTCCTTGAAATACAGAACAACAGAGCCAACTTTGCTTAATGTTTTTGTTGTTCAGTTGTTTCAGTCCCATCTGCCTCTCTGTGACCCATTTGAGATTTTCTTGGCAGAGATACTGGAGTGGTTTGTCAATTCCTTCTCCAGCTCATTTTACAGATGAGGAAACTGAGGTAAATAGGGTTAAGTGACTTGCCCAGGGTCACACAGCTAGGAAGTATCTGAGACCAGATTTGAACTCAGGTCCTCTTGACTCCAGGCTGGGCACTCTATTCACTATCTAGCTGCCAGGCAAATTTGTTTAATGACCTTCTCATTATTAATATACCTGGAAACACAACACAAGAGGTTTTGTGCTCCCCAAAGGTTTTTGCCACTGTCATGGATAATGACCAGGACAGAGTCCCAATGGGCAGGGGATTCCCCACAAAATGCTAAGCTCCTCTAGACATTTTTGCTTACAGGTGACTGTGTGCTAATTACATCAAGCTCTGGAACACTGCAGGGCCTCTTAAACGAGATGTATAATCATTCAAAAGGGATTATACTAACTATCTACGATGGAAAAAAAAATCAAGTGGATGAAGAATGCCTATTGTAAAGGTATGTTAAAGCATATGTTCTACATAGCATCATAAATTTATGACTTAAGACTCATTATCTTAGAGGCACACTGGTCTAACCTCTCCCCCCACCACGATTTTACAGATGAAGAACTCAGGTCAAAAGAGGTGATATAACTCTCCCAGGGCTTGGTAGAGAATAAATAGTATGGCAAAAAATTTAACCCATGTCCCCAGCTCCAAATCCAGAGATCTTTCCATTAGGTCTGGCAGTTGGATGGCCAACAAATGGAAGTGGTCTATTAGTACATACATCTTGGACAGACATGAATATGTCTGTCTTAGGCACATATGGATGATATATGGGATAATCAATGAGGAACTAGAAAGGATCTTCATGGTCAGAGAATCCAACTCACTCATTTTCCAGGTGAGGAAACTGAGGCCCAGAAAGTGGAGCTAGTTCAAGATCGCATAAGTATCAAGTAATAGAAATACGATTTGAACCTGAATTTGTTCGAACAAATCAAACATGAGAATGAGCGTAAACTGGATTGCCTTCAAGAAATTGTGTGACGCTTTAATGAGCTTTAATGGCTCCATTTTTCTCCCTGAAACAAAGGCCCATATATTTAATGCTACTTTTTCCAGTGATAATGTAGGATTGCAAGACATGGAATATTACTGGCATGTTGGATGGACCTGCTGTGGAAGACTAAAGAAGTATATGGCCAAAAGTCACACAAGATGAGAGAGTGCAGAGACAGCTCGTGATTTCTATAATTTAATGGAATGGAGTACTCACATAAATGAGATTGCAGCTCTAGGGAAATATTGGAGTATGAATCTATGGAGCCTTTTTGCTTCTATCACAATTCAATTCAGCACTTTTATTAAATGCCTACTATATACAAGGCATTTAATACCACCATCCCTGAGGACTCTCCCTCTGATTGGATGGCTCCTCTTAGAGCCTCCATTTAAGGACAGCAAGCAGGCCAGCTATGTCTCATTCCTCTCCAGGCTGGACTCAGCACTTCCATCATGCACCTGAGACTGATACTTTTGGCCTATCTCTACCTTTTCATCTTCCTTTTAGGTAGTGTCTTTACTACTGATTATTAAGTTCACTGGTGGCAAACTATAGGTACATTTATGCATTCATCATCATATATTTATTTATTCATTTGCCTAAATGTATATATACCTGTGGTATTATTATTTATTTGGCTTTATTAAGTATGATGACTATGTTTAAGGTCTAAAAGTATCATAAATGTGAGGGGCTGATTGTGTAAATACAAATCTATTGGTGAGAGCTCAAGAGCCAAAGTAATAGATAGGATGAGTGTATTTCCCCTCAACAGGGTTACACCAAGGACCTTGGGAATAAACATGAAAGAATTCAGGGGTAATTGGATCCTCTTCTGGGAACCCATACCTTTGAGTGTGAGAGAAGGTTAGAGTGAGCAAGTCAGCCCAGAGAGTAAGTATCCATAGGTCCAAGTGAGAGGTGTGAGGTGCTATGTGGTGTATGGCTACCCCATGTACCATTATATAAGAAAAAAAGTCTAGCTTCAAATTGCACTACTGTGAAAGATGAGAACCACGGCCTTTTGCCAAAGGGAGAGCTCATCAAGATGGAGGTATGAAAACTCATTAAAGACGCATGGTCTCTAGTCCCCTCTCCATTATCTCCTGACTCTTTTGGCTGTACTGAACTCTCCAGTCATCCTGATCTATATCTTGCCGCTGGACCCAGATGGTTTTGGAGGAGAAAGTGAGGCTGGTGACTTTGCACAGCCCTCTGACACTTAAATCCAATTCGCTTACATGTCATGACATCATCTCCCTGATATCATGGTCCTCTTCAAGAACGAAGGACAAGCAAAAATCACAACCACAACCACAATGACAATAAACCCCACCTAAATGTCTGTTTTATGCATCAGACTCTGCTTTCATGTTTTAACAGCACAATATAAATGCTTACTGCATAGACATCCATTGAGAGAACATTTAATGTTGGTGAATGGGGAGAATAGAATGATCATCTCACCAACCTCTGAAATTAACCATTTGAACTCTAGGGCAGCAGTCTTCTTTCCTCTTAAGGAATATAATAACTACATTTTACTATTTAGAGAGGAAGATACCCAACATGTATAGAGATTGGAAGACATATAAAATAGTATAAACCATTACCCAGGGCCCAGAATTTTTAAGCTTTGGACTTATGCAGACCAAATGTAATCTGGAGGGCATCTCAAAAAACATCATTCTTTGCCTCATTTTGCCCCATCCTGGAGTCAACTCCAGTAAATCTCAGAATATAACAAATGTGTAGCTCATGTCTAGGTCACCACAAATACGAGTTAAAAGATTCCCAAGAGGGGCAGCTGGGTGGTACACTGAATGGGGCACTAGACCTGGAGTCAGGAGGCGCTGAGTTCAAATCCGTCCTTAGACACTTGACACATTTACTAGCTGTGTAACCTTGGGCAAGTCACTTAACCCCAATTGCTCTGCCTTCCCCCCTCCAAAAAAAGGTCCCTAAGTACTCCTGTACTAGCGTACAAGATGTCAATATGTATATAATACAGAGCAACTTTTATTTCTTCATCTTCATAAAAAATGCAAAAACAATAAAGCATTTGGAAGTGAACTTGATGGCGTAAATGATTCGTAGCAGCTGCTTGATGTTTGAACCCACACCTCGCAGTGACTAAGGTGGTAAAGAATAGAGTGTGTCCCTAATTTGGGGGATGTATTTGTGAACAGTTAACAAAAGTCTGCTTACTTAGCCATGGTATGGGAGTATATTGGAATCCATGCCATCCCTTGCTGCATATGATTTCTTGGTTGCCTACAACTCAGTGCTATTCTGGGTCATGATCACTGTGCCCTATCATTATGAGAGATAATGTTTCCTAACCCTCCCTTCCATCCACCCACCTCAAGCTGGAAACATCTGATATGGACTCTAGTTCCTGGTCCTTTTTGTGGTTTACTCTTCTGATCTTTTGGAGCTCATAGCTATCCCCAATATTTCACCTAAGAATGGACCAGAATGGAAAAATGGGAACAGAAACAACGGCAAGTCCATATGTTCATGACTTCCTGGTGACCCTGGTAAGGAGATAAAACCTCAAGACCACTGTCTTCACCTGGGAGCTTACAGCATTTGATCCTTCTCACTAGAACACAGCCACAAGAAGAGAGGTCAGTTTGGCCAGTCAGTGCCTTTCATATGCATATCCAGTTCCAGATCTGCAGTCAATCAAACGAACCTTCTTCATCACACAGTATACAGATGGGAAACAGTCAAAGACTCGCTGTACATGCTCAGCAGTGGACAGCGAGGGCCTCTATCGTGTGCACCAGGAAGCAGGCTCACCCAACATCCACATGCATATTGGATCAAGCGGAATAAAGTAAGCATAGCCCTAAGGGCTAGGCTTTCATTGACCAACCCCTGTGAAATATATTAGGTCATTTGATCTTCCCAGAGTCTTCTCATGTAGGTAGTCACACCAATCGTAGGTTATAGAACCAAGAATTAGAATTTAGTTGGTCCAAACTTGATAATCTTTCTGATACACTGAAAGACCTGAGTTCAAATCAGGCCTCACACACTCACTAGCTGTGTGACCCTGAGCAAGTCACTTAGCCTTGTTGGCCTCAGTTTCCTCATCTGTAAAATGAGCTGGAGAAGAAAATGGCAAACCACATCAGCATCTTTACAAAGACAACCCCAAA
>JAQQSZ010015732.1:0-11198 GCA_028646595.1 Phalanger gymnotis | reverse complement strand
ACTTATTTTGCTTCTGGTATAAATTTTTCCATCTCCTCACAGATCCTTCAAGAGGAGAATGTCTTTGGAAAATACCTCTTCTGTGACTGAATTCATCCTTGCCGGCTTAACAGATCAACCAGAGCTCCAGCTACCCCTATTTCTCCTGTTTATGGGGACTTATGTGATCACTATAGTGGGAAACATGGGATTGATCATTTTAATCAAGATGAATTCTCAGCTTCACACTCCTATGTATTATTTCCTCTTCAGCTTATCTTTCAATGATCTCTGCTACTCCTCTGTCTTTACTCCCAAAATGTTGATGAATTTTGTCCTAACCAAAAACATCATCTCTTATTCAGGATGTATGGCACAGCTCTATTTCTACGCCTTTTTTGTTATTTCTGAAATCTATATGTTCACAATAATGGCTTATGATCATTATGTTGCCATCTGTCATCCATTGCTGTATAATGTTACTATGTCCAATCAGGTGTGTTCATGGCTATTGAGTGGGGTATATGTAATGGGGTTTGTTGGTACCATGGCCCACACTGGATGCATGCTGAGACTGTCCTTCTGTAATGCCAATATCATAAACCACTACATGTGTGATGTTCTTCCCCTCCTCCAGCTCTCCTGTACCAGCACCTATGTCAATGAACTGGTGGTTTTCATTGTTGTGGGCATTAATCTCATAGTGCCAAGTGTCACTATCTTCACCTCCTATGCTCTCATCCTGTCCAATATCCTGAATATCAGCTCCACTGAAGGCAGGTCCAAAGCCTTCAGCACCTGCAGCTCCCACATAATTGCTGTTGCTCTTTTCTTTGGCTCAGCCTCATTCATGTATCTCAAGCCATCTTCATCAGGGTCCATGGACCAGGACAAGGTGTCTTCAATCTTTTACACAAATGTGGGGCCTATGCTAAACCCCATCATCTATAGTCTGAGGAATAAAGATGTTCAAGCTGCCTTGAGGAAAACATTGAAAAGAAAAATATTTTCCTGAACATGAGCAGGATTTTCACAATGTGAGTTGAATTCAGGGGTGCAAGGTTCCTTTTTTTTGGCTAATTAAAATTACCTCAGGAAGAAATCTTTGCTCAAATTCTTTCCTCCTTATTCTCTATTGCCCAGAATTCTACCACCATGATTCAATTCTATTGGTTTAAAGAAGTAGTGGAAAGTGCTGATTTTAGAGCAAGCTGATCAGGGCATAAATCCTGGATCTTCTTTCTCTGTGACCTTTGGTCCCATAACCTTTGTGGGCTTCAGATTTTTCATGTGTAAAAATGAAAGTGTTTTGACTATGTGACTTCTAAGATCCCTTATGGCTATAAATCCTATCTATAACTATCTGATAAAATGCAAATACCCCATAGAATCATTGAATAAGTTATAACTTGATTGTGCTTGTATTTTGCTCTGAAGTTCAGGGAGCTGGTTTTTTCCCCTGAACTAAGTGAATGATATTTGTGTGCTGAATTAAAGTAAGCCTGCCAACCCCTTCACTTTGCTCTCCTTATTAAGGCAGATCAAAAGAACCTGGGCTTTCTGGCTGTCTGGCAGCTTTCTGGGTGCTGGCTGTGGGTGGATCTTTCCCCCCACCAGAAGCTGCTAGCCAGATTGTTAAAACAAGGCTTTGATCATATCATCTAAATACAGGTTTTCTTCAAGGATGCACAGATCTCATATATCTTAAGTCCTCTGAATTCTTACATATATTTCATGGAGAAAAGATATTTCATTTTCATGGCAATCATTTCCTACTGAGGTAAATTAAGGAAGTCTCTTATATTTTTAATGCCTTGGATTAAAACTACAGAAAATACATTTGTAGATATTTTTCACAAATAATTTTGAAATATCTAGGACTAGCAATATTGGCCAACTCTGCCAGAACTTTTTATAAGATCTACTTGTGAAGGAACACCATTTCTAAGATGAAATATTGAGAGAGCAATAATAGTTCAGAGCATGAGACAGATAACTTCTCAACAGTTGAATATACTGAGAGTGCTGGTTTGCAGTCAGAGCAATGATAGGTAACAAGGGTTATGTTCCACATGGGCATTTGCAAGAAAATTGTTTTTTAGAATTTCAAAGATTATAACCGAGATTACAACCGAGTTACATTTAAAGTTACAAATCAAGTTTGGGAGCTCCAGGAATATTGTATAATAATTGTTCGATTCATACCTTATAGAAAGATGGATTTTTTGTACTTTACCTTGTAAAGCAACAAGTCATTGACTCCCAGGAGGGCCTAATTAGAGACATTAGAAAATGTTAAGCAGCCAGGAAAATGATTTGAGAAGAAACTATGGAAAGAGATAGCAGAAGAAGCAGGAAAGTTATCTGAGTACAGAAGTCACAAAATACTGGGAAGAGAAGACAAAGAAGCTTTCTAGATGAGGCAGCTGACTAGCTGACTTTAATTCTTTTGTTAGAAACTTGCTGATTTGAAGATAGACTTTGCTTTGCTGATTAATTGAAGAAAAGTTGGAAGCTAAAGGGAGGAGAGTGGAAATCTATTGCTGTTTGTACTTACAATCTCTGGCACTTAGCTAACAAGTATTTGAGTAAGGACTTGAGCACAGGTCTTCTTGATTCTAAGTACCACCCTCTACCTGCCTTGAGGGCTTTTTCCCTAGGTTTACAAAAGCACTCCAGGATTGACTATTAGTGCCAAATCCCTTAGTTTTGAAGCACCAGCCTCAGTATATATGAGGAGCTAAGAAACCAGCTAGACAGGATGCTAACTTTGTAATAATTTATCTTAGCAGACCTGTAGCATGAGTTGACTATGAATTGTCAGATAACCATTTATAAAATGTCAATTTTAAAAAAAGTATTTGTATACCAAACTTCAAGATACTGAGGACAATCTCCAAAAGCTCTTGGTCTGCAAGAAATTATCTTATGATCTATGTACTTGAACACTTTCTAATCAGTAAATTCTATACCGAAAGGAAGAATCAAGCCAGAGACCAGACTTAAAGTGACCTGAGTGGACATAAATAAAGGGCTTGAACCTTCACCTCTCATCCTGGCCACTAGCTCTGAGGAAGAATGCCTCTATCATACAGCCCTTCAAGTATAACATGGAGTGTAGAGAGCCCTAGAATGGTCATCTCCTTCCAGGAAAAATGTTGCTTACGGAAAAGTTACTGGAGAGGCAATATCACAGAGTCCTAGTTAATAGTGAAAGGCGGTTAAAAACTGTTAAGCCACCTTACTGATATTATAAGCATTGATGACTTAAATATGTGAGAGTGTAAAATGCATAGCTTGGAAGAAGAGTATAGGATTATGTGAGGATCAATGAAAAGGGAAACAGTGACTGAAATATTAGTTTTGCTGTTATATGTCAATGAGTGGACACATTAACAAAAGTTGAGAAAGCATGCTGAAGTAGAGGTATGGCTCCATTTTAAAACCAGTGAAGGAGCTTTGCTGGCCCTTCAGAGGTGTTCCCTTTCTTACTTTCTCAGACTGTACGTTTGTAGCTCCCTGCAGAATGAAAAGGAGATGCAATATTTAAAATGGAGAAATTTGGAGGGAGGAACAGCTAAGAATCAGGGACAGGTATTCAGATGCTCTATTGTTGGATCTGTGAATATGCATAAGTTTTTGAAAGAAATTTGGAATTCTATACAAGAAGTTACTAAACCCTATGTACCCTTTGAACCTGCTAGGCTTTTTCCCTCAAAAAAGATCATATAAAGAGGGAAAGGTCTGTTTTGTTAAAAAAAAATTATAGCAGCTCTTTCTGTGGTTGTAAGAAAATTGCGGAAAATAAGAGAATATCCAACAAACTCATTAATGGCTGAATAAATTGTGATATATGAATGTGGTGGGCTATTACTGCTCTAATAATTGGGAAATAGATGATTAAAAAAAGACTTTTATAAATTTATGTAGTGAGAAGTGAGCAGATCTAGGAGAGCCAGTTATAGAACAGTGTAAAAATAAACAGCTTAGTGATCCAGGGTGGAAGAACACAGAGTGCACAAAACTTGTGATGATCACCAGGCCTCCCAGCACAGCATGGGAGTCTGTAAGTCTTTCTGTCAGAGCTACAGGAGGCAGCAGCACAGCACCTGCAGCTGTGAGAGAAACTACTCCTGAAGCTTGCATCCCACAGTCTAAGGGTTTGAAAATCACCTTCTTGGACTTCCACAAGCCATGATGACCAGGTAAAATGGCTCTCATCCCTCACTTACACACCAGATAATACTCCCTTGAGAGAAACCCTGAAATAGAGGAGCCAGAAAAGGGGCTTCAGTAGCCCAACAGTGGGAGTTCCTGAGCCCCAGGGAGGTGGAGCCAATAAGGGTCAACCTCAGGAACCTAGAGTGCCTTTGCACAGCCTGGGGAAGTGGGAGACATCAGCAAAGACAATGGCTGAGACCATGCTAGGGAAAGAAGAGACTTCCAGAAGCCAGACCAACCCTTCCCCTCAGCTCGCAAAACCAGAGGTCATGGCACACAAAACCAGGGCCACAATTCCCATCACAAGAAGCATGGACAGAGCCCCCTGAGGCCCAGAAGCAGAAATCCACTTAAAAGCCAGGAAAAAGTTAACCAACATGAAGGAGCACTCCAGAAAACTGAGGATTGTTGATTCTTTTTAAGGAGACAGGGAAGATCAAAATACCAATTCAGAAGAGGACAGCACTGACACTATACCCACATCTGAAACCTCAAAAGGGAATGTGAACTGGTCTCAAGCTGAAAAAGGATTTCTAGAAGAGTTCAAGAAGGATTTAAAAAACAAATTAGAGAAGTAAAAGTAAAAGTGGAAAAAATTCACTGATGAGAACAAATCTTCAAAAAGTAAAAAGTAAAAAAATGGCTAAGGAAATTCAGAATCTAATTAGAGAGAATGATGCCCTGAAAAGTAAAATTAACCAAATGGAAAAGGAGGCTCAGAAGAAAAATGAAGACAACAATTCATTAAAATTAGAATTGGGTGAATAGAAGCTAATGACTCTATGAGGCATCAAGAGTCAGTCAAACAAAACCTAAAAGATGAAAAAATAGAAAAAAACCCATGAAATATCTGATTGGAAAAACAACCGACCTGGGAAATAGATCTAGGAGAGACAACATAAGAATTATTGGTCTACCAGAAAGCCATGATGATAAAAAGATAAAGAAAGCCAAGATGATAAAAAGATAAAAAGTTACTGGACAGTATCTTCCAAGAAATCATCAAAGGTAATTGCCCCGAAGTCCTAGAACCAGAGAGTAAAATAGTCATTGAAAGAATCCACCAGTTACCCCCTGAAAGAGTTTCCAAATTGAAAACTCCAAGAAATATTATAGCCAAATTCCAGAATTATCAGTTCAAGGAGAAAATACTACAAGTAGTCAGAAAGAAACAATTCAGATATCACAGAACTACAGTCTACAGTCAGGATCATGCAGGATCTTACAACTTCTACCTTAAAAGACAGGAGAAATTGGAATATGATATTCCCAAAAAGTAAAGGAGCTAAGACTACAACCAAGGATCAACTACCCAGTAAAACTGAGCATCATTTTTCAGGCAAGAAGATGGACATTCAATGAAATAAGGGAATCCCAGACGTTCCTGATCAAAAGGCCAGAGCTCAATGGAAAATTTGATCTTCAAATACAAAACTCAAGAGAGACACAAAAAGGTAAACAGGGGAAAAAACCTTGTTAATCAGTAAGGGCAAATTGTTTACATCAGTATATAGGATTATATTGTTTTACATATGTTATATATACATATATATTGTTTTATGTATGTTATGTATATATATATATATATATATAAATGTCAATCTTGAGAATAGTACAGTTTTTATGACAATTGAAAGGGACATACATAAGCTGAGGGTGACAGTATAAAATAACTGCTTTAATGATGAAAAAGATAATAAGGGATGTAAAGGGATGGTTCTGAGGGAAGAGGTAAGGAGGTACTAGAAAAGGGTTAATTACATCACATGAAGAGGCATGAAAACCTATTACAGTAGAGGGAAAGAATGGAGGGAGAAGAGCAGTACTCAAGCTTTACTTTCATCAGATTTCATTCAAGAATAAGTATAGAAATCAAACTTGTCCTACAGGCAATAGGAGGGGAAAGGGGAAAATAGTGAGGGGTGGTCAGAAGGGAAGGAAGAAGTAGCAAGGGGAGAAGGGTAAAATAAGGGAGGGTAATCAACAGGGAGGGTAAACTGAAGAAGGTCAAAAGCAAAACTCTTTTGATGAGTGGAAGGGAGAAGGGAGAAATAAAAGCATAAATGTGGGGGGTAGAATAGGATGGAGAAAAAGACATAGATAGTAATCATAACTGTGAATGTTAATAGGATGAATTCTCCTATAAAATGGAAGTAGATAGCAAAATGGATTAAAAACCATAATCCTAGAATATGTTGTTTACAAGAATCACATTTGAAACAGGGGGATACACAAAGGGTAAAGGTAAAAAGTTGGAGTAGAATACAGAATATCCCTAAAGCCTGGACACATAGAAAAATTACAGCAATGTGGAGTTATTGCATCGAGTTCACATGAATCTTGGAAAGGGCATCAAACTTGGCATCACAAATAATGGAAATCATATTGAAGATGTTATTTGTTAATATTCCAATTAAATAAAATGTGGTTAAAAATTTCATTCTTTTCATTCCTTGAAATATGCATTTTTGCCTATGTGTCCATACTTTAGGAACACCCTGTGTATTGTGCTTCAGCTAAAGTAAAAAAAGAAAGCAGAGATAGCAATCCTAATCTCAGACAAAGCAAAAGCAAATATAGATCTAATTAAAAGAGATAAGGAAGGATGCTATATCCAGCTAAAAGGCACCACAGACAATGAAGCAATATCATTACTTAACGTATATGCACCAAGTGGTATAGGAGCCAAATTCTTAGAGGAGAAGTTAAGGAAGTTACAGGTAGAAATAGACAGCAAAAGTATACTAATGGGTGACCTCAACATCCCCTTCTCTGAACTTGATAAATCTGACCTCAAAATAAAAGAGAAAGAATTTAAGGAAGTGACCAGAATTTTAGAAAAGGCAGATATGAGAGACTTCTGGAGAAAGCTGAATGGGAATAAGAAGTAGTATACTTTGCTTTTCTCATTATTTTTGGTTGGCTAGAAATGAGACAGCGACATGAATTAATCAAATTTTATCTGGTTCTTTCCCTTAGGAAAAAAGTCATTGATTACCAAGGCTCCAAGAAAGTTGACAGTAAGCTTTGGAGTCCCCTAGTAGTCTGCTCCATTGAGAGTTCCATTAACTGGACTGAGGAAAATGGGGTTTTTTGACTGTGGAAAACTCTCTCTCTGTCTCTCTCTGTCTCTCTATCTCTGTGTCTCTGTCTCTGTCTCTCTCTGCCTCTCTGTCTCTGTCTCTGTCTCTCTCTCACACACACATACACACACACACACACACACACACACATACACAAACATACACATGTTCTTACACAAACTACACCCCCTCCCAGCAAACTTTGAGGTCTGATCACCCATCACTCTATCAGATAAGAGAACTCTCAGGGAAACTAGGTGGTATATGCAAGGAAATTATTAGGGGCAGAAAGGGAAAAACATGATTTCTGTGGGTTGCAGTGATTGGGGGAAGACTCAAGAGTGTCAACCAAACAAAAGTGACCTGTGAACCTTGTATGAATCATATCCAATTGTATTTTTGAACTGATAGACATAGAGGAGAATCAAGATAAAGTTTATGTGTATCAACAAGGAAGAATAAATGAAAAATCATTTCAAGACAGTCCTAAAAACTATACTAATTCTGGGAGTATAAAAAACCAACAGAAAATTAAGACAGTTCCTGCTATAAAGGAGCCTACATTAAAAAAAAAAAAACCTTTTCAAGATGATGGAGTGAAGTGAACATTTATTTATCAAGCTCTCCTAATGCAACCCTTTATAAACCTTAAAAGTCATGCCAAACTGAATTCTGAGAAGGCAAACCAAGAAAAAGTCACAATGAATTATTTTTCCAGCTCAAGGTAGCTTAGTAAGACAGTAGAAGACTCTAGACACTGGTGAGGGGGCTGGCTTGGAGTGTAGTGCAACAGAAGTGGCACCAACTTCGGGCCTTAAAGGCAGTGGTGGCATCAGTGGTGGTGGCACCAGGAGTGCCCAGCACCCAAGGATACTAAAGGGCCTAAACAGCTGGTTAGGAAAAGATTGCAAGGGATCCTTATACTAGCTCTGGTCGCAAGATGAATCATTATTTGGCAGCTCTATCACCCATTACCTAGTTGTTGGTTGTAATTCCAGTACAGAGAGAGCAATTGCGGTCATGATGGAACAGGGGTCCTGCTTGTGTAAGTACCAGAGCACAGACCAGGAAGGCAGAGACTAAACCTCTCCTTGGATCACATGACTTTGGAAGCACAAAATATTGACAAGTGCCCATTGAGCTTTAAAGACAGCCAAAGCTCATTATAGACAGAAACTCAAACTGGACACCACCAACACATCCACAAACGAGTGAAGCCTAGCTCCAACCCGAAGTCTAAAGACAAGAGAGAGGCTGAAAAAATGAGCAAATGACAAAAATAACTTGGCCACAAAAAGTTACTATGGTGACAGGAAAAAATATCTATAAGTAAATCCTTCATGAAAAATGCAATTTGAACACAAATCCCACAAGAATTCCTTGAAGGGCTGAAGACAGAGATTAAAAAAATTTTAAAAATTAAAGTGGTAGAGAAAAATTAGAAAAGAAATGAAAGCAATGCAAGAAACTTGTGAAAAGATTTAGAAACTTGGTAAAAGAGGCACAAATATACTAACGAGAACAGCTCTTTAAACATCAGAACTGGCCAAATGGCAAGATAGGTGCAAATCATCACTGAAGAAAATAACTCCTTAAAAGTTAGAATTGGTGAAATGGAAGCTAAAGTTTCCATAGAGACACTGAGAAACAATAAAACAATGTCAAAAGAATGAAAAAAAATAGAAGATGTGAAATAGTTCACAGAAAAACAACTGACATGGAAGAATGAGGAGAGATAATTTCCAACTTACTGGACTACCTGAAAGTTATAATAAAAAAAGAGCCTAGACATCATATTTCAAGAAATTATAAAGGAAAGCTACCAAGATATTCTAGAAGCAGGGGCAAAGTAGAAATAGAAAGCTTCTACTGGCCACATCCTGAAAAAATGAAAACTCCCAAGAGTCTTAGAGCCAAATTCCTGCAATCTTTGGTCAAGGAAAAATATCACAAATAGCCCGAAAGAAATAACTCCAATACTGTGGAGCCACAGTGTAGATCACACAAGATTTAGCTGCCACTAATATAAAGAAGTAGAGAGCTTGGAATATGATATTCTGGAAGGCAAGGAAGCTAGAATAACAATCAAGAATAATCTATGTAGCAAAACTGAGTAGAATACTATAGGGAAAAATAAACACTTACAGATGTAATGGACCTTCAGTATTCTTGATGAAAATACCAGAACTAAATAGATAATTTGACACTCAAACACAAGACTCCAGATAAGTATTAAAGGTAAACATGAATAAGAAATCATAAGGGACTTAATAAGACCAAACTGTGTATAATCCAATATGGCAAAATGATATACGTAACCATTAAGAACTTTATAATTATTAGAGTATTTAAATAGAGTCTACACTTAGAGAGCATGAGCATGAGCCTATTATATTGGGATTATCTCAAAAGAAAAATGGAAGGATGAGAAAGACAGAAGTACTGGGAGAAAGGGGAAGGGAGTAGAAGAATAGGGAACATTATCTCACATGAAAAAGGAGTACAAGGAAGAATTTCTTAAAAAGGGGGTCTTTGGGGGGTGGTGGACAATGCTTAAAGCTCACTAACTTGGAACTGATTCAAAGATGGAAGAATACATATATGTGCTTATGTACATACATACATATATTTACATACATACATACACATATTTATTTATTTACACACACACAATTGGGGATAGATATTCATCTTATAGAATAGGAGAATGGGAAGGAAAAAATCTAAGAAGAGAGGAGTGATAAAGCAGAGGGTAAATTAATGGAGCCAGTAGTCAGAAGCAAACCAGAATTTTGTGGAGCAGTTAAAAAAAAAGAGAGAACTATAAAAGAAGATAATTAGATAGAGGGAAATGCACAGTAATCATAACTGTGAATGTGAAAGGGATGAACTCACCCATAAAAGGGAAGTGGAGAGCCAAATGGATTAGAAACCAGAATCTAAAATATGTTGTTTAGACAAAACTCACTTGAAGCAGAAAGAGGTGGAGTTAAAATAAGGGGCTAGAGTGAAATCTATTGTCCTTCAGGTGGGGTAGCAATCATGATCTCAGGTGAAGCCAAAGCAAAAATTGACCTAATTTACAGAGAGATAGAGAGAGAGAAAGAGATAGATAGATAGATAGATAGATAGATAGATAGATAGATAGATAGAGAAATCATATTTCCTAAAAGGTATCATGGACAATGAATTAATATCAAATATATGCATCAAATTCCTGAAGGAAAAACTAAGTCAGCTACAGGAGAAAAAAGACACTAAAACTATATTGGTGGGGACCTCTATTCACCCTTAGATGAATCTGACAAAAAAACCCAACAAAAAAGAAGTTAAGGAGATGAATAGAATTTTAGAAAAGTTAAATATGATTGATCTCTGGAGAATATTGAATAGAAGCAGAAAGGAGTTTACCTTTCTCAGCCATAAAGTTTTCTATCTATTTATATTTATGGGAAAATGGCCACAGGAAACCAATGTACAGTGATGGAGTTTATCCTTGCAGGACTCACACATCAGCCAGAGCTCCAGCTTCCTCTGTTTCTCTTGTTCCTGGGAATCTACGTGGTTACTGTCTTGGGGAATCTGGGCTTGACCTTACTAATTGCTATCAGTTCACAACTTCACTCTCCCATGTACTATTTTCTTAGTTATTTATCCTTCATTGATCTCTGCTACTTCTCTGTCATTACCCCTAAAATGTTAGTGAACTTTGTGGCTGAGAGGAATGTCATCTTCTGCAGTGCATGACCCAGCTCTATTTTTTCCTAATTTTTGCCATTGCTGAAGGTTACCTTCTAACAGCAATGGTTTATGATCATTAGGTTGCCATTTGAAGTCTTTTGCTTTACAATGTCCTCATGTCTCAAAGAATGTCTTCTGGAATGATGCTGGTGGTGTATTCTTTGGGATTTTTTC
>JAQQSZ010015731.1:0-11198 GCA_028646595.1 Phalanger gymnotis | reverse complement strand
GGGTGCTCATCCTTTGTCACATCTTTTATGTCATTTTCCACCCAGGTTCTAGGACCTCTCAATACTCCTAAGATTTTCTTATGACAGCAATTAATTCACATTCACACTCCTGAGAAAGGTTTCTCCAATCAAAGCACCCATAAGTCTTTACTAACCAGCTACTACGTACCAAGCACTGGGCCAAAGATACAAAGACAAACCCAGACTAGTCTCTGTCCTCAAGGACCATCCATCACGGCCCGAGGGAAGGCAGTGTGGTCCAGGGGAGAGAGCACAGGGGGCAGCCAGAGGTCCTGGGCAAACCATGGACAAACTGCTTCATCTTTCTCGGCTTCCTCATCTGTAAAGTGCATCCACATATATACAACGCAGTATGTATACATGTATGCCCATGCATGTTGTAAACATGCATACATTGCAGCCTGCATGTGTATACTGTAAGAGTGTACGTACATGTGTGCATACACATATACATACTTTTCATATATATGTATATGTATACACATACACACACCAATGTGTTCAGATGTGTATACAGATTACACCCATACCTACCCACGTGTACATGTGCACACACCCATGTGTACACATATGGGCAATAGACATATTCCTATGTACATGTGTGCACACATGCCCCATACAGATAATATATACTTGTACATATGCACCCACGTGTATAACCAATATACATGTGTCTGTATATATATGTTCACAGCTAAGCTAGTATATGTATGTGTATACATATTACACACATATTGATACAGACACATACATGCATATGTATATGAATGTGTATACAATATACACCTATACACATACATATATGTGTACATACACACACACACAGTGTGCTAAACTCATCTAAGACAGTGATGTGGGTCACGTGAAATAACATGATTGCACTGCTAGGACTGCTAAGCCAGCCCCCTCGGTGACACAGAGCTCTCCTTCCTGTCTCGGCAGCACTGAGCGTCCTGACTCTACGATGAATGCTATTGTCACCTCTAAGCCCCTCAAGACCCCCCAGCCAAATCTGCCTTCACATCTACAATGCCCCACTGCACAGGACCACCACCTGGTTGGTAAAACTCCTTGTCCCAGACTCCAAGGTTTCAGATACTGTTTGGGCATCTTGGTCTTCTCTATCATCTCCCCTCTTCCCCTGCTCGCCCCTCATCCCTGTAGTATCCAATGGCTTGCCAAACCTCTCCAACGTCCGAGCTCCCCTCCCCTGGTCCAGCACCGCTTCCTCACTAGTTTCCTTGCTTCCCACCTTCCACCCAGCGGCCAGTGATCTTCCTAAGCACAGGTCTGACCATGACCTCCCCCACCTCAGGCACTCCCATGACCTTTTGGATAAAACAAAGTTCCTACTCCCAACATGTGTAAGTTTCTCCATAATCTGGCTACCTTTCCAATCTTCTCACCCGTCACTATCCCGATTCTTCGTATTCTTATCTCCACTTCCTTCAAGACTCTTCAGACAAAAGCGTCCAATGTTCACCTTGGTATTACATTGTGTTTACTTCTGGAGCACGTGCTCTCCAGCCCCTCAATGTATCACAAGCTACAAGAGTTTGGGGGGCTTTTCCCCACCATGGACCCTGAAATCCCTACCACAGTGATGTATAGATAGCAGGCACTTGCAGTAGTTGAACTGAATGGGATTCAGCAAAGTGCTTTATCTGAAACGAATTCTCCAAAATCACACAGCTAAATATGAAATCTTGTCACCACAACCCAAGTCGACATTCTCCATTCACACAGTCCCCACTCACAATTTCACTTACCCAATGACCCGTATGACTGACCCAAGTTACCCTCTGAAGCCCTCTTCCTAAACTGTGAAATGAGGACACACCTGACTGAAGATGGAACGAAAGGATGTACTCCAGGTACTTAATGACAAGACCTTGAATCCATACAGGGCTTTGGACTGTCTCTGAAGTGGGTATCTCACCCAGAAACAAGTAGTGACTTCAGCGCTCAGGATCCAAGTTTCCAGCCTTGTGACTCACACGACATGACATGGGTCCCTAGTCTGTGTCTACGCAGATGAAACGGACACCTGAGACACAACAGGGGGACCTCAAATTCCAGCTGCTCAGCCTTCCTCATGGCCACATCACAATCAGGGCCTATCTCCTAATCTAGCAGCCATTCCAGCACGTCGTTAGAGAAACTAGTAATTTTTGGTTCTGGGAGTCCACATGGCCCCATCACTGGCAAGTCATTTACCTAGCTCTCTGAGCTCTGATCTTCAGGAAATGCAGACAGACCTCAACAAGTTAAAAACTGACTGTGTTGTCATAAAAAGCCTTGAAAGATGGCACAGGAAATTCAGGTATAGTTTGTGCATCACTTATTGTGATTATTTAGTCATGATGTTTTCAAGCAGAAACAATGTTCATTAGAAATCAGTCCAACTACTTAACTATTCAGTGTTCAAATTTCAATTTAATAATTTATTTAAATAAGATATTTGAAGAGGCAGTTTAAAAAAAACCCAAGATTCATATTTTTATTTCCTTGTAAAAATCTTTACACATGCAGACAAACCAGTGTAAGAAAGTATCCACCATCATTTAAACAAATAACCATACTTAAATAGTATAATGTCTGCAATTTATCCGTATAAAAATAAGATACATTTTTACAGAAGACCACTCTCCAGTTCTTATATTGATAAACAATACACAACTATAATAATAGGTACAATTGAACTTGACCATGGTTTTCAATTAATAGATACTGCTAGGGCATTTTAATGTGCAAAAAATTAACATAGTTCTTTCAAAAGAAAATGTCCTCAATGTTTCTAAAAACTTAGAGGGCTTTTAATAAATCAATTCCTAATCAGTTTGTTTCTAATATTTCCATTAAGAGTCCATACACCACAATGTAGATAGGCATAACTACTAAGGAATGATGCAGGCTCACACATGAGCATCAGCGCCGGTGCCTGCCATGTCCTGAGCGGTTACTGCCATGATGCTTGCCTTTGTGCACACGCTCAAAGGACCTCGACCTCTCTCGCCTCTCGCGGTGATGGCCCCGTTCGTGCCTGTGCTTCTTGGCAGCATCGGAATGATCCCGAGATTTGCTCTGAGATCGAGAGCGGGATTTTTTCCTTTTATGACCATGTCTATTTGAGCTTTTTAAATCCTCCCGGGCATGCTTGGCTTTAAGGTGTGGAGAGCCATGGTTGTGATGTCTCCGAGGACTTTCGCTGTGACTGCGGGATCGACTTCTCGACCTTGAGCTGTATGTTCCAGATCGACTTCTCCTGTTGTTGTAACTGTAAGGACAATTTGAGAGGTTAGATTTGGCTTTTCACAAAGAACAGATGATTACTCAACAGAGGTACAAACCCACTCAAAGTGTAGCTTTCTCCACTCCACTACTCCTGTTTAGACTAAATTTCAAGCAGCAAAGAGCTAGCAGGTCTACTGGTGATTGCACCAAGTGTCCACTGTAGTCCTAGGGCTGTGTGGGTTATGTCACCCCATCTCCTTATGAAGCTCTTTACGGAGTCTAGTTAATACTAAGATTTTCTAAAGGACAATGAATCCATTTTCTAATTATTTTCTTCCTTGGTCATTAAGTAAGAAGTTGTACAAATTTGTTCTGTGTTTCTGTTCTCAAAACAGGAAAGAAAAGAGCAAGACAAAAGGGCTCTAAAGGGAAGGCTACACATACCACAGGGAGGGACACCCCAATGTTAACTCCATCATCCCCAGGTTCCCTTCTTGTCCTCTCAGGTAAACTATAGTAACTTAAAATTTTAAGAAGGTCTCAATTTCTCATGGCTTCAAGGAAATAGTTACTTACTGTCTTCTCGGTGTATGAGATCGAGAACGTGACCTGGTTCGTGACCTCGACTGACTCCCACTTCTACTGTTTCTACTTCTTTTGCTGTCCTTCCGAACACTGAAATTAATGGGGGAAAAAATGGTCAAATTGTCTTCCTCCCAAGCCTGTGCGTTTGACAGAATTGTTTCCTGAGTGTAACACTCACCCATTGTAAGGACTCTTGGATGCCTGTGGTCTGTCATCAGGTTCTTTTTTGATGGTCTTCGTGCTGGCTGATATTGGTGTTTTCTCTTCCGGCTTTACTTCTCTTGGTGATGCTTTAAAAAATAAAATTCCATGTTAAAATATATCACATTTAAATGAAAGCCAGAGAGTGCTCCTAAGAGTGAATATGGCCACATGGCTCTGAATTATTTTCTTAACTGACAAAATCTGTTCCAGATAGTTTAATTCACCTGTTAATACTTAAACTTTCTGGAACAAATTTTAAGAGTTAAAGGAATTATTATGCTCATAATCACCAAAGATACCACTCTCCTAGTTATGTAAACTAATATAAAAAAATTAGATAAACCTTACATGGTTTAGAAGCTGGAGAAAAGCCACCCAGTGTTGAAAGGGCTGGAGTTCCATCAGGATTCAATCCTTTTGCTTTCAATTTAGCTTCCTGCAGGGCTACTTTCCTCTTTTCTACTTCTTTTTCCAGCAATTCATAGTTTGGCTATTGAAAGGAATGAGAAACAAATATTTCTGGCATTACATTGGAGTAAGTGTGATGTCAAACAATTATGCAGCAGGATGGCAACCAAGGACATTTTACCTTTTTTCTGGTATAAAGCCTAAGTGTTTCTATGCAGATATCCTGAATGTCTTCTTCTGTGGTGCCAAAGAGCAGAAACCAATGAGGTCGAGTTGGCAGTGGAATCTAAACAAGTTAACAGATAAGTTTAGACAGAATTCTGCTACTGTCTTTTTTTGTACTTTGGTCTACTTGGTGTCAGAGGTATGACACACGTGATATGCTCACCTGAAGTGCTCTAGCTGCAAGGTAGATACAAGCACATGCTATTGTCTCTGGTTGAAATCGAACAAAAACATTGGTTCGAAGGCTGTCATTCATGTAATTCCTGGAAAACATTATAACTCTAAGTTTTATGGGTGAACAAATGTTTCTTCTGGAATTTAAACTTAATTGGAGACTCAATCTACTTTATTCTTTTTCCTTCTCTTTAGTTATATTTGTCGTATAGTCATCTAATATGTAACATTCTTAAAATTCCAGAGATAAGAATTTTGACAATTTGAATCTGTCCCTCTGCTTAAAAAAAAAGTAAAAAAAAAAAAAACAACCCCAAAAGCCTCCCCCAGTCTCTGCCCAACAAAGGAAAAAAAAAACATGTTTTTTTTTATGGAGAAAACTTTTTAAATAACAGTTTCTTTCCTTAAAAGCAATGCTTTACAACTTTGTTTTTGACAAAACGGTGTCTCGGAGTTTATAAACCCTTTCCAACAAACTGCAGGTCAGGAATTTTACTAAGTCTGTTTTATGTACAAAACAATCTCACAAGATCTCTTTCCGAAGGGAAAAAAAACACAGAAAAAGGGTAGGGTAAAGTATATACTCTTCAAAGTGTTTGCTGATTGACATTTAGGCTCAAATAGGGAGAAAATTAAGTTTGCTGCTTGGGAAAGTATCTTCAACTTCAAACCTTGTAAAGGTAATTGATTAGATTTAAAGCAAACACATATTTAAGGTTTATGCAGCAATTAAACAGACTGAAAATGTATTTCAATTACTCAAAATTCAAAGGTGGACATTTGTGTTCTTCCATACAAAATGTTTATAAACAGTATAAGTGAATTATTTCAAGTTATGATAACTTAAAAATGGAATCAGCATCTTCAATATTTAGCTAAGAAAACTGATCCAGGAAATCTGATTTCATCATGAAACAGACATAAAACAACATAATTTATATAGATTTAATAAGACCAGTATACAAGATAGTATTCTTTAATGAAAGCCCAATGGATGCATGGGACATAAGGATGAATTAAAGTCATTTTTGCTTGCATATGCAAAGGACTTGTTACTGCCAATAATTTCTTGTACATGATTAAGTTTTAGAATAAAGGACAGCAGAGTAACAACTATAACAATTCACCATAATAGTACTCGTTTTACCTTTAAATAAGCCAGCACTCCACGCAGAAAATCAGCATCTCAAAAGTGTTGCTTAAAGTGTCTCCAAGCAACATTAAGACTTCCCTTAAAACAAGGGAAGGCCTGACAATTCTCTAAATTTCATATTGCCTGAAATGCAAATCCGAAATCCAATAGCCCAACTGCTAACAGTTGCAGGATAAAATGGCGCCCACTGTCGTTTCCTTTGGCAGTATTAGCATGCTGTACATACTAATGATCCAAATTTAGTCAAACTACTAATAAAATCCATTTAATTCATAATGGCTGGACAACAAGTCTATCAAAAATGAGCTGTTCATTTTGATAGTAACAGGTATACATTAAATACATATGCATGTTGAATAGTTACTTCTAGAAACAAATATACAAATCCTTTTGACACCCCGACAGAACTAGAAGATGCTGCCAGATGGATATGGACCACTTCAGTGAATCTCGGATGAGAGCTTGCACTGGATTGGCTGGAGAGAAGGGCAGCCAATCAGGCCATCCTGAGGTCATGGGCTGAGGTGCAGAGGGCAGAGTTCTATGACTTACCATCATGGACTACCCTTTAATTAAAGAGTAGAAAAAAGAACAAAGTTAAATTGAGTTCTCCGTAAAAAGTAATTAGTCAAACCAAGAAAACAGTAAGCAGAAATAAGCATTATTTACCTTTTTTGCCCAAAATAACTCATTTTGAAAGTAGCTTACATCTTATTGTTTAGAAAATAGAAAACAAAACTTACGTTATTTCTGCTACTGTTTTCCTGGCTAGGAAAGAGTGTGCAAAGAATAACTTACCAGGCTGTCTGAACCAGGGTTTGATTCCGTTCACATTCTAAGACTTGTAAATACATAACAATGATCTAGGGGAAAGGAAGAGACAGAATAATTACACGTGGAGTGTCCTGCTCTACACCAGCTAATTCAGTCAAATGGGACAGACCACATAACTTTGTCAACTAAAAAAAAACTAATGCCAAGGTCAACATCACATAAAAAAGAATGACTACAAAACAACTTTTACAACTGTCCAGTAGACACTATTGCAATTTAGTTTATGAAAATACAACTGAGATATGTCAGTCAGTCGGCCGCACGATCACTTCTAAGCAAATTCAGAGAGACGCTGACCACTCAGTTTGATCAACAGATCTCAATACCAACACAGCAATGATAAAAACTTATTTACTATCAAACTGATACACAAACTTATCATATGCATTCCTGTAACTCACCTTGTGCGGATGCTTGACATGAACACAAAATCCCAATTCCTTCAATACCCTTCTCTCTGCCTTGATTACTTGATTTTTGGTGTTTATGTAGTTCTGATCAAGGATCAGGGGGCTTGGTGTCCTAGTTTGTAAGAAATAAAATCACAACTGTTTTGCACATCCAAACAAGTTTATTTGTGGCATCTCCATTTTCCCTTCCAACCAACTATTGGCAACAGAAACCAGCTTTTTAAACTCCTGCAAACAAGTTAAAGCATTGATCTTGTGCTGTCCAAGTTAGGCTAATCAAACGTAACAGATTGAGTTTACATTCATTCCAAAAGGGACTTCATTTAAATCACTTACTCCCGCTAATAAGGAAAATAATCTTAATATCCATTTACAAATGCATCCTGGTTTTATGTTTCTAAAAAACTTCAGGCTTCTCAATGTCAAAAGCAATTCATTCATTCATTCTTCTAAGATAAACATCTCAGACTTTACAAAAGCTTAAAAATATCTGTGATACAAATTATCTTTATTTTGAAGTTTCCTTTTGATAAGCTTCCCAACAAATTAGTTATTTTCAAGTTTTAAGGCAAATAGTTTTAAAGATTAAGCAAGTACTCATCAATGTGCTTTGTAAAGTGCAAAGCACAAATATGTAGTAATATTAACAGACTCATCTCTATCAATTCCAAGGCCATCTAATATGACAAATCTTAATGCAGAATGAACAGATACACAGAACAGTCAACAAGTTAACAACCAGTCCAGCTACTTAAGTGGTCTCCCGGTGCCTAGACGATCACTTGTTGATCTATTTAATTAACCCAGATCTTTCCAAAGGCTCCTACGTCTCTCATAACCTAACAAGAATCTGAAAAGTAAAGAGTAAATGACTGCATTCAGACCATTTGTTAGGAAATTCATCAGAAACCAGTCAAGAAGCTTTTAAATTGAACCAAATTTTAGCAAGTATGAGATAGAACGTCACTTGGTATAAAATAAACCACAGTGGAGAACACCAAGTTCTCTTATATTGGATAAAGGAAGATGTACAAATGCCAGTGACTTAATGCTTGACAAAATGAACTGATGCTCCTCCCTATTTGCATATTTGCTTTTTTAAAAAGTGAGATACCAAGCATTTTTTCCCCATTACTACACATTCAAGACTGAGTTTTTTCGACTACAGGAATACTGATGCTTTAACGGCTTCTGTTAACAAGATCAGGCTTGAATGTCAAAGAAAAGCTTCATATTTATCTGAATGCTTCTTTAAGCACATATTGTGTAAATGAAGTACCACAATTTATCTGCTTTACTAAAGACACTGATCTAAGAACAAGCACAAGGAGGAAAGCAATCATTTCCCCATGTTAGGTAAACAATTTTCACAATTAAAATGAGTATGTTTAGTTTTTTCATTCTTTCATCATGAATATTAGCACTGAAAAGGTTAGGTATAGAGCACATATTTCTAGCAGAGCTAAGAAAAAAATTGTCTTCCTGTAGATAATCATTTCTTGGTCTGATATGGTGTGAACCCAGCTGTTGCGGTAACATGGGTCATATCCAAGCCACTGTGCCATCTGTTGGTCTCCCTCTTATATTGGGGTAGACTCATTCACTAAGAGGATAGGGGGAGGTTCACAATCACAATTCCTGGAAGAAAAATGTTTTCCTACTAAACTGTGCACCTAAAAATGCCCACCTACTTATTACCTATCAGACAGGATCACAGATTTACAACTGGAAGTGACCTTCATTCGAGGTCAACTAAGCCAACACTATTTTTAAAATGAGGACACGGAGTCCCAGAGAAGGACAATTAATTCTACTACCAAGGGCCAATTCTATGGCCCCATGGTAGTAAGCAGTCAATGAAGAATTCTGACCCAGGCTCTTGGACTCTAAATCCAAGTTTCACCAACTCAAGCGTGAAGGAAAATTAGGAAGGACTGAGTGCAATCCCTTCATTTTCAAAGATTAGGCAACTTGGGCCCAGCCAAGAGAAAGAATTTGCCCAGTATCACAAAGGTATGTTAGCCACATTTTGAATAAAGAGAAAATTTTCACTCGTAATAAATTTATCAAAAGTGACAAGCTGACATTATGTATACTCTGTAATTTTTATTTTAATAATGCTGAAAAGATTCTCCAGGTTCTCTTCAGCCTATAGATGCTGAAAATTAAATTTGGTGATGACTTGGTACGAATAGGGAAACTGGGTCACAGATGAGAAGGATCCCAGTGGTACTGAATTCTTTAGGCAGGCTAAGAAAATAAAGTTAATCACTTCTTTAAAATAAGAAAAGCAGCACAAAGGCATCATAGTCATACAGCAAAAACTCCCAGCTATTTAAAGTTCAAAACAAAGCCATAGAGTAAATCATTTTCCACTGCTGAGATTTTTTCTTTTGGTTAGGGGACGGTGGTAGTAGGAAATTCAGTCTCATGCTCTTACACAACACTAATAAAATGAATCTCCCCTAATGTTTCTGGAAAGGTTACTCGCCCCCTAAAATATCTGCATCCCTATAAAAAATAAACCATTCTGAAACAGGTTTCAATGTTGTACTGAATGAATAGTGCCAGACTCTGGTAAGATAATGGACACACTGCTAACTGGATACATTTCAATTTTAATTGCTTTCCTCTAAACAGAAGGTCCTTTATTGTTTCTATTTAACTAATTGAGTTAGTTATTTAATAGCTAGCTACTGAATTGGAAGATGAGTCACTATACCTGCTCCAAGGACAATCACTCCTCATTTCCACAAGCAGCAGTGTGGCCCAGGGCTCTGGTTAAGTCTTCCTATGGGTCACAGCACTATGGAGCCCCATAGGGTCATGGCCCAAGTTTGGCCCACCCTTAATTTGATCACAAATAAAGCTGGCTGCTAGTTTTTTTTAAACCTTTTTTACAGGAATCCCTTATCTCCTCATCAGGCTTTGTCACCCCCAGGACCCCCAAGAGTTAACAAGCTAATCAAGTTCCCATTTAATCCTTCCCCTTGTTACAAAAGCACCCATTCTCTGGTTTGAGTAGGCCAGAGAATCACTTCAAGCACCCAGTCTCCTTAAGGGGAAGGGTCTAATGAGGTACAAAGTACTGACTTTTTACTGCAGTACATGCTTCAGCATAAATGTGTCCCGGCAGAAAGGTGACACTGATCCGAAGTGTGTTGCAGACTGAATCATTTAAATAAACACAAACGGCTCAGAAAAAGAGACCAATTCTTTTCCTTTTTTGCTGAGGTTAACTATAAAATCACCTACTTGTGACCATCAGCACTTTACAACATCAATTAATATAAACTTTCCTTCCCAATGAGCCAGTAAAAAGCCAAAAGGTGGCTTCTCCTACCAAAAACCTGCATTGTACAAAGCAGAAAAAAACTTAAAATCTATTAATTCACACAGAAATAGGGGCAGCTAGGTGGCACAGTGAGTAGAGCCCGGGCCCTGGAGTCAGGAGGACCTGAGTTCAAATCAGGCCTCAGACACTTGACACATGTACTGGCTGTGTGACCTTGGGCAAGTCACTTCACCCCAATTGCTCTGACCCCCCTCCAATTCACACAGAAATTTAAGACTGATAAATGACATGTGTAACATAAATGTCAAACATACTGAAATCTGAGAAATTCTTTTCATTTTTCCCCAAGTTTCCAACACTTTCTGAGACAAAAGGTAGAAAACAAACCACAGGCATATACTAAAAAGCCTACTGTCAAGTATTTCAAATTAGTATTTTCAAAGAGCAATTTTCAAAGTGTATTCTCTGAAGGAGTACCTTATATTAGTGTCTATGGTTTCTTTTTTTGAATTATAGATTAACTTACATTTTTTAAAAGAAACTAGACACTAAAATTGTCTCATTTCCTGTTTTAGTTCTAACCACAAAAACATGCAAATCAAGTAAGAAACCTCATTGGTATCTCAAAAACAGTGCAAGGTATTATGGGGAGATT
>JAQQSZ010015730.1:0-11198 GCA_028646595.1 Phalanger gymnotis | reverse complement strand
GGGGGTGAGAGGGAGGGAGGGAGAGGAGTTTTGGAACTCAAAAATTTGTGAAACTGAGTGCTGTAAGCTGAAAATAAAAAATAAATTAAAAATTAAAAAAATAATTTTCTCAGCAAAGATATTTTAGTGGTTTGCTCTTTCAATTTCAAGATCATTTTACAAATGAAGAAACTGAGGCAGACAGGGTTACCTGTCCAGGGTAACACAACTGCTATGTGTCTGAGGCTGAATATGAACTAAGTTTATCATAACTCCTGGCCTGCCACTCTATCCATTGTCCACCTAGCTGGCTTTCTGAAGTGCTAAGAACACTCTAATTTGCTTTACTTCTTGCTTCAGACTTTGTACAATAATATTTAAAACACTTGATGAAGACATCATTTAATAATCATCATGAAAACAGGCTCATTCTTTCCCAAATCAAGTTTATGTTTCAATGATTGGTTCTTTGTAGCTTGTCAATGCAAAGAAGATTTGTTTGTTGTTTTGCTTTTAATTAGATATGAACTCATCTGTGATCATTCATCTACGATGAACTCAGAATGAGGAAATTTCTTCTACCAAAGCAGACCAAAATTACTTTTATAAATTATTAGTTTAGAAAGTTGTTTGGTTAAAAAAAAATGCACATGATTTGCCTTGGGCCAGACGCTTAATATGAAAAAGACATAGGACTTGCAACCACACCTTCTGGATTCTGCCTGTCAATGAACTTCAAAACACTCCTCCTTTCGTTACATTTTTCATAATTAATAGTCATTTAAATGAGATTTTTTGGGGGAGAATTTTACATAATAGTTCTCTTCTGATAAAAGGAGAGAAGGAAAAATATATTGTTACTTCTTGACCACAAAAGACATAAATAGGACTCAATTTTGGAAAAGAAAAAGCTGTTTAGGCAAGGTATGGGAAAACTTTCTCATTTTTAGAATTCTATCAAAATTGAATGGGACTGCTTCAAGAATTGAGTTTCTCCTTAATGCAGATGTTCAAAATAAATCTAGATAATCAATTATTATAGATTTTGTACAGGAGATGGCAGTTATATTCTACTAATGGCATCTGAGTCCCCTTCAGACTCTGAGATAACATTATGGGAGTAGCCTTAATCTGTTGAATCCTACCACACACAAAGAGGATACTGAAAAATATGGTGCATTCTAATAGTCACAGTATTTAAAGGTGATAGTGCTAATGGCAAAGATGAATAATATTATTTATTTTAATTTGGTTAATTTTAATTACTCTGCCACTTGAAGCTTTTCTGAAGTAGCCAGGAACTTGAATTGATTTTTTCCCCTAATATTTCTGATCCCACTCTCCCTGAAGCATTCATTTAGGGCATTTTAGATGGAATCTATCTTTTTATTTGGATTTTGAGTAATCACATCTCAGAGAAGATTACTAAAATGCCACCCTCTTTACCCTGCCTATTGTATTTTAATGTTATTATCTAATATTATTTTGTTTTTACTGAGGGATTCCAGTGAAGATCTGAGTATGAGGTTATGTATATAGGGAGCCAATATATGTAGAAAAAAGCAGGTAAAAGGAGGGAAAAAGAAGTTTAAAAAAAGCCAACATATGCTAAGTGCTGGATATACAAGTCTAAAATTACATATGTATAGATGCATAAAAACTATATATGTAAATGTATACATACATGTGCATATACACGTGGATATACAGTATCTATATCTCTCCTCCAAATATGTGTATCTATCTATCTATCTATCTATCTATCTATCTATCTATCTATCTATCTATCTATTCATGCATGCACACACACATAGAGAAAAATAGATAGCAAGGTGACTGTGAGCAATTCAATTCATGTTCGTGTCCCTCAGGCAAATGTCTCAAGTAGAGGGGTTATTGGGATTTTCTGGTTCAAGATAATTTCCAACACAAATACTCCTTGTGCCTTTACATGCACAGCTAGGTGGGATCTATACATATATTGAGACTGTAAATGCTTTCATTATGTAGGGTAAAAGAGGTTTGCCTGACTTATGAAATTATTCATTTTAATATTTCCTAATGTTTAATCTTTGTGCATTACAGTGAGCTTTAATATTAAAATTCATGTTCCCCATATCAGTTTTTAATGTTCTTTTTTCTTAGCAAATTAGATTCTAGTAACCACTTCATGATTATTTCAGGAGAAAATTTTAAACTGCATTAAGCTCTTCTGACCTTGCACTTGTGCAGCAATAGGAATCAGGTGGTTTTCATGTCTTTATTCCAAAAAAAAAAAATTTGACCTTCATATGATTTTGAAATGCTTTTGAGTTGATCTTTTCCCTTTATTCCACTTGAGAAATGGATTTACCACGTTTCTAAGCTACAATTCATCATCGTGTTATTTTTTGCACTCAAATACATGTAATTTACAAATTATATTCAGGTTCTTCATTGATTCCTTACAAAATTAACTTTTGTTTTAGTAATGTTTGACATAGCCAATCAGAATGCTTCTTTTAAAATATTTTAGTTTTATTTAAATTTGGAACTTAAAGAACAGGAGAGGATTGTCCATGAACCTGGTAAATGTCATTATTTAAAGCTTATTTTTCTTTTTAAAAGAAGATAGCAAATTTAACCCATAATCTTCCACACTGCCCTACTTCTCTATGATTTTTTCTGGCCTTCCTTCTCTTCTATCCCTTCTCTATATTTACTATTGGGGCAAATAAAACCTTGTCCTTATCTCCTCCTTTTCTTCCTACTCATGCCCCTTTGCAAAAACAAAACAAAATGAAACAAAAAAAGCAAAACAAAAGTGTAGACAAGCAAAAGAAATTCACTCTTTCACCATGTCACAAAAAATGCAACTCGTTCTCCATATTAACTTTCTGTGTCTACAACCTTTTTGTCAGGAGTTGGCTAGTATACATCATTTTCATTATGTGGTCATGATTTATCATTGAATTGGTCAGAATTATTGAGTCTTTACAGTTGTTTTTCTCAGTAATTTCATTGTTAGCCCAACCTCCAATTTTGATGTATATGCATTCTGAAAATCAGTATTTCTAATGATAATCTTGGGCATGGTCTTACACATTAATAATCATTACTGTAGTGTACTAGACATATGTAGAAAGAAAAAATGATATATTAATAATTTCTGAATTTTTAAAGTCCATAATCCTTTATACTTTTGTTTATGTAACTTCGCCCAGGTTTTTAGGGATTAGGAGTCAGTAATTCAGCCCTTCTTAGAGCTGAGCCTTTATATAGGAAGTTTGTTGAGTTCATTTTGAACAGCTAAGTACTAAGAGCCTGAAGTTAGTAAACAATGCTATTTTAGATGAATAGCTGTAATAGTCAAATCGTGAGCATTACTCTTCTAAACTTATCCAGTTTCAATACAATCCAGTGTACCTGCTTTACACTTAAACTTGAGTGAAACATTTTGCTTACTCATAGAAAAAAGTCCCACAATCATACCACTTTCAGTGACTATGAAGAAAGGCTGGTTCTGGGTCATAGGACACACTGCCATGTGATTGTGGCCAATCTTGTTATTAATGCTCTGGTTGTCAACAGCTACTTCTACTGTGACAAGATTTATTTTCTCCACTCTGTTGCCAAAAGCAACCTCTAAAATCATAGTATCTTCCATACTCTTAATATTGAGGGATTTTTCATTTTGTTTCCTGTCAGACTGGCATTTAAAGTCTTATACGATGTTTGCAATCTTCTTATCTTCCTTATTTCTTGGGATTCTCATTGGTTCATTATGTATCCCTTTGAAACTTCCCTATTAGTTCTCTCTATATTACACTATCTTCCAGGTTCATACCTTTGCTGGATTTGACCCCCATGACTAAATTTACCTGCAAATCTTGAAAGATATAGAATCTCAATACTTTTGAATTCTGAATGTCTTCAAAGTGCAGCTCAGCTGATCCTCCAGGTTTTAGTCCTTTCTTTCTCTCTCCCATCTTCCCTCTCCCCTCTCTACTTCTGCATTTATTTTTTATACATTTTGAAATGACCTCTCAGTATATATGTTGCAAATTGTGTAATGGCAAGCAAAGTAGGACTTTTTATTGTCTTTTGTTTTGGAATGCTTCTCAGTACTAAGACCATCAAGTGCCTTTGAGTCTTGAGTTTGTTTGAATCAAGAGTCAATACTTGGAAATATATATATGATGTGGTACTAGTGTGATTAGAGATTACCCTTTTACTAAATAGATGCTAAGCCTCAGGCCTATACCTTTTTGGTAAGTAGGTGCTAGGCCCCAGGGCCCTAAACAGGGTATATGTGCTCTTATGTTAGCATTTTCCTCTGAGGGATTACTCATGTGAAGAGTATTCATGTTGCTTAGCCAGATAAGACTCTGGGTAGTCTTTAAGGAGCCCCCCTGGCTTTGAAAAACGCAGATGTTGGTACTTCTCTCTCTGTTAACTATGTATGTCATGTTTTGGACAGACAGTTAGAAGCTGTCTGCTGATCTGTGTTATTTTACTCTGTTTGTATAATTGCTGCTTGTAATTTCTGCTTCTGTTTTCTCTGAAGTTCAGGGTGCTGACTTTGTCCTCCAAACTAAGTGAATTATATATGTATGTTTAGTTAAAGTGAGATCGTAAATCCCTTAAAATTGCTTTCCTTAGAAAAGCAGATTAAAGGACCTATGCTAGCAGTGCTCCTGTTTACTAGTGTTATTGGCCTTACGCCCCCACAATAGCTGCTAGCAACATTGTCATTACAAATTGTCAGTAGAGTGCTTGCTTCCTTGGGGTAGGAAATTGTTTGTGCTTGTCTTTTTATTCTCAGTATCTTGCTCCTAATTGATACTTGATAAGCAATTCTTGAACTTCATAGAATGATTGAAATCATTGGCCATTTATAACAATCTTAGCTGCCCTTAAATCTTTATTTGGAATGCTCATAGTATAAGCTTCTTCACTTCATAATTTGAAACATTCTTTACTGTAACACAAGTGAATCCAATGGGAATTAGGTGCTTTCTACAAAAGCTGACCAAAGCTATACCAGCTAGTTGGTAGAGTAGATAGAGTGATATGCTTAGAGTAAGAAAGATCTGAATTCCAATTAAGCTTCAAACACTTCCTAGGTGTGTGACACAGGGCAAGTCACTCAAGCTCTCAGGGATTAATTTTTCTCATACGTAAAAAAAAAAAGAGAGATATTAATAGCACCTATTTTGTGAGTTTGTTTTGTAAACATATTTGTAAAATACTTTGTCTTAAAAGGATATGTAAATGCTAGTCATCAACTTCATTATTAGTATTTTCACTACTACTACTACTACTATTTATAATACTATTAATATACGCAACATGACATAAATACATCTGGCATAAACATGCATAGTGAGTAGATCTTGTGTACTGGCACATTTTGGAAACAATACTCATTGGCTTTTCTCTCAATGCTCAAACAGTTGCGACGTGCATTAAGGGTGTGCTGGCATATGGCACCCATGTCCTGTGGATCTATTAGCACTATGTGGTATATGGCTTTATTTTATCTACAAAATTTTCTGGAATATGTTTTGAAAAAAAAATCCAGTGTTCATGAGTTAGATAGGGATCCTAGAATAATGCAAATTGCCTGGGGAAAAATAATCACTTACCATTGAGTACAATTCTTTAATTTTATATATGAGGAAAATGAATTCTTGAGAGGTAAAATGATTTACTCACAGTCACAAAGAAGGTATATTTTAGAGATAGAATTTGAATCCAGATCCTTTGACTACAGAGAAAGTTTTCTCTCCACTAAACCATGAGCTTTCCAATGTTTTTTTTTTTTCTGGAAAAAATATACATTTATTTTTGTCAATATATAATGTGTGCTTTTAAGGTTTTTTGTTTTGTTTTGTTTTTATTTTTTTATGTCCTGGACCTACAAATTAAAGTTTATGGATCCTTTGTCAGAATAGCTTTATATACATAACACAAAATAAACAACATTATCAAAGAATTGAATTATATGGAAATAATATTTGCACACACACATACACATACACGAATTCAGAGACCAGTTTAAGGACTTCTGCCTTAGAAATGGCTTTATATTCACAAAGAAGATAAAATAACTATAATGAGGAAAATGCAGAAATAAAATAAAGGAAAATAAAACACCATACTAAAGTAAGGTTATTTTCTTTTCCCTTCAAGCTAAATTAATATCCAAGAACCTAAATGTTGCACTATCTTGGACTCTCAAAATGGTGTACCATTGGCATATTGTACCCTTTGAACATATAAATTTCAAGTGGTATTTGCTGCATTTCCTTCCTAAAAATTAGAGTAGGAACAAAAATGTCTAACAGGAAAGGTGTTCTGTAAAATAGCATCTTTTGATATTAGACAAGATGCTGGAAATAAAAAGTCTACATAAAATGCCAAACTACTCATTATCTCTAGAATTTTTTATTATCTTACCTTCCAAGCACTATTCGGAAACAGGATCTGAACCCCTAGAGAAGATCATGACAGTCTAATTTGTGTCACCACGAAGAATGGAAGATGAGTAGGCAATCAACAAATACATTTTTGTGGCTTAATCTATTCTTTTTCTTGTTTTCCTTTTCTTTTTTTAGGCTGAAGACTTAAGTTTGGTTAACATATTCTTTTGGTCAGTTTGCTACTAGAGGATAAGATTTTGCAAGTAAATATTGATTTTCTTGGATATTGGACAATATTTTTGGAGGTATAAGACAATTTTCATCAACTTCTTGAATGATGAAGACACTTTCAATTAGGAAGAACAAAGTTGTCCAGACTACCCTATATCCTCTTGAAATCACAGGACAATGTTCAGAGAACACTTTTTATAGTGTGCTCTTGCCCACCCTTCTGACTATTCCCATTGTGTACAGCTCTCCTTTACCGACATCATAAGTTTCACTATTCCCTCCACCACCTTGTCCACCAACTACCATTCCCTGGGCTCAGTCAAGGCTGCCAGCCACTGGATCTGGTCTGGCTGGGGTCTATGAAGGCATGGGCAACTCTGGCTCCCAAATGTTCATGGCCCACACCACCACATTCCATGGGGTCTAAGGGATGGGGACCTGATGGGGGAGCTGGTTAGGATTGGGGGGATCCAGGAGGAGAAGAGACCTACAAGACCTAAATGACCATCTCGCCTCCTATCTAGAGCACGTGCAGAGCCTGGAGTCCGAGAATCACAAACTGGAAGGGAAAATCAGAGAGCATATGGACAAGAAGGGACCTCAGACCACAGAATGGGGACACTATTTCAAGACGATTGAGGATCTGCAGGTGCAGATCTATACAATCTCAGTGGATAAATGCCAAAATCATCCTACAGATGGATAGTGTTAGTCTGGCTGCAGATGACTTCAGAGTCAAGGATAAAGCAGTCTGTAGAAAGTGACATCCACGGCCTCCTGAAGGTCATTGATAGCACCAACATGACCAGACTGCTACTAGAGACAGAGACTGAAACCCTGAAGGAAGAGCTGCTCCTCATGAAGAAGAGCTATGAGGAGGAGATGACTTCTCTACAAGCCTGAATCGCAGGCTCTGGGCTGATGGTGGAGGTGGACTCTCCCAAATTTCAGGACATGAGCAAGATCATGGCTGACATCTGAGCCCAGTATGATAATCTGGCTCAGAAGAACAGAGAGGAGCTTGATAAATACCAGTCCCAACAGATTGAGGAGAGCACTGTGGAGATCAACACAACATCTGAGGAGATGGAAGGAGTCTGAAACACTGTCACCAAGCTGAAACATACAGTCAGTCCAGTCCCTAGAGATTGACCTGGATTCCCTTCAAGATCTAAAAACCAGCTTGGAGGATAGCCAGAGGGGGGTGGAGACCCATTATGCTATCCAGATGGAAGAGATAAATAGAGCTCTGTTACAACTAGAGGCAAAGCTGGGGCAGACACGAACAGAGGGGCAATGCCAGGCAATGAATATGAGGCCCTGCTCAATATTAAGGTTAAACTGCAAGCAGAGACCAGCACCTATGGAAACCTGCTGGAGAATGGTGAGGACTTCAATCTTGTGCATGTCTTGAACTGCAGCTGCAGTGGTTCCTTGCATAACACCTATACTCCAAGGATTGTAGACAGCAAAATGATGGCAGTGACCAATGACACTGAAGTCTTGCAGTGTTAGGGCCATAAACTGAAGACCTGAACTGAGTTAGGAAGTTAATAAAGGCTCTTTGGTTACCTAGCCTTCAAAAAGAGAGAGAGAGAACACTTTTTAAATTTTAATTTCTCACAACAGATCCACGGGATAAATATTACAATTCTTTTAATTCCCATTTTGCATTTGAAGAAATTCAGGCTCAGAAAGTTTAATGGCTTGTTTGTAGAATTATACAAATACTGTCAGTAATGGGATTTAAACATGGACATCTTGTGACTTTGGGTCCAATCATTTTAATTTGATTACTGAGACCTCACCAGTTGTTAAACACACATATTTTCCCCAATGGCATCAAACACAGAGGAAAGAGGAATGACTTTACCAACTGTATATTTCTATATAAATGAGCCATTTCTCTGGCATCCTTTTATTTATTTATTATAGTATATGAACAATGCTTATGATTTGGATGCTAATACAACATGCTCACTTTTACAAAATAGTTAGAAATTATTTTTACAGAACCATTCAATTTCATAGTTAGGAGGGGCCTCAATGTTGATCTGGTCCAATACCTAAACAATGATATGTTCTAGAAAATAATCATGTAGGTCTTAGCCAGCCTTGTCTTGAAGAGCTCCAATGAAAACAAGCTCCTGCAGCATTTTGAGGTTTCTGATTCCTTAGGGGGAGGATGTGAGACAGTTATAATTATTAACTATTTTTCATCAAATCAAACATTAGTGTCATGTATCACATATACACAAAATCCCAGTTCATCAAGAAGGCTGAATCTCAGAAGCTAATATTAGTGACATTCCTAGAGAAGTCATGGTACATGGTACAGTTAGTTTGGTCGTGGTACTCATTCAGACCATACTTAATGAGCTGGATGAAAGGTTTAGCTTCCAAAGATAGGATGATGAAGCAACAAAAAGAGTGAAGTGAAAATAGGCTAAGGTAACAATGACTGGGCAACTCAATGATAATTTAAAAAACAACTTGGTTTGTGTCTACACATTAAGACGTAGAATAATGCCAAGTCATCTTTGAATTTTAAGTTTAAATGAGATATATCTTTGAAAATTTTCTATCAGTTCTGTATTTAGAACATTTGTCCCTGCTAAGTTATTACCAATTACCTTTGGGGGAAAAAAACTTATTGCTTAGGTGAAGAAAATACTTGGGTGGAAATTCTTCTGTGGGTTGCTCTGGTATCAAACATGTAGGCACAGCCTCCATTAAAACATGAATGCCACTCCTGTACTGATGGAATCTTTCTTTGAAACTGTGTCTACACAGCTTAAAAGCTGTTTTATTACTATTAGGTTCACATTGTAATCAGACCCTTAGGAATTTTGGGGTGTTTAGCTGTGCAAAGGCTCCACAAGGATTAAACACCCTAGTCTAAATTTAAAACAACACCTGCATTTTGACACTTGCTGAGATGAGGACCCGATTGAATTACCTCAAGAAGAAGCCAGATTTTCCTGGCATAAGTGGCCAGATGTGTCTGCAAGTGCTGACTAGCAAACACACTTAAGCAAAAGCAAAAAAAAAAAAAGAAAGAAAAGAAAACAGCTCTTTCTTTTTTTCACTGAAAGCTGATTCCTTAAGAAATTCCTTAAGTAAAATCAGGTGCTACTGTCAAGATAATGGTTTCCCAAAACCATCCTTAATAAATAGCAGAAATTCAGGAGTAGGAAGGAAGATTATGAAAATGTTAAAAAATACTCTAAGCAAGAAATGGTTGGAAATATATTAGAATTTTATGAATTTCCATAAATACAACACTATCCCATAGGGATTATGTTATCATAGGGATATTAAAAAAATCACATGATCCCCAAAGTCTGTATTTTTTTTATTTTCCTGACGAGTTAACTCCAGATCACGTCCTCCAGAACGATACAATTTCAGAGCCAACATTGAGCACCTTATTCGATAGATGAGAAGGCTGTAATACAGCATTATTTTCACCTATTAAATGGTTTCTAGCAGCAAGTTAAGTAACTTACCCAAAATTTCCCGGCCAATAAATGACAAGGATGGACAAGAGATCTAGGTTTATTGATTCCAGATTAAGGTTTCTTGTCCTTTCTTCACGTTGCATCTCAGAGAAATGCCATAGCCCAAGTATTGGACAATTTCCCACCCAAGCAAATGTTTTCATATGACTTTTGTGTAGCACCATTCATGTAACATGGAGTCTTGAGTCAGGAAAGCCTGAGGTCAAATCTAGCCTGAGATGTTTCTTAGCTTTGTGACTCTAGGCAAACTTAACCTTTGAATTCCTCAGCTTCCTCAGCTGCAAAATGGAAATAATAATAGCACCTACCTCACGAGTTGTTGTGTGTATCAAATAAAATTGTTTTTATAAATGCTTGGCACAGAACCTGGTGAATAGTAAGTACTTAATGAATGCATATTCCCTTCTCCTTTTTCCCCACTATGGACATATGATATTGCCTTTGTGAATGACACAACCGTTAGTTTTTTAATAAAATACATTGAAATGGAGTTTCTCTACTTTGATTCTAATTCTAATCTGATTTTATCTAATGAGATTCTATCAATTTTAAAAATGATGGGAGATACAGAGAGAGAGAGGGAGAGAGAGAGGGAGAGGTAGAGAGGGAATGTGTTGGTAAACTAAATGGGCTCTTAGCCCTCAGTTCAACCAAGTGCCCTTGAAGAATTTGGCCTTTATTTCCTTGATTAGATTGAGAGTCCTTGGTGACCTCCTTGCCTCAAGGGAGGGCCTAGTTTACACATGAGTTCGAGTGATATGTTTGGGATATCACAGGCTTTTGACCACATGGGTTTAAGTCGCCTCTTGTGATGATTTGTGACTCACCCTTGACCCTGAAAAAGATGTAAAGCCAGTGGTTGGCTTTCTCTTTTTCAGAACTCTCACCCACAGCTGTGGTGCATGCGTGACTCTGCGCCAGCCCTTGTTATGAGCTTCCAGGCTGAACTTTGATTTTGGTAACTATGAATTGTACTTGGTCTGTCTGTTGATGTTGTAATTTTTTTTTGTATTTTGCTCTGAAGTTCAGGGCACTGGCTTTTTCCCCTGAACTAAGTGAATGA
>JAQQSZ010015729.1:0-11199 GCA_028646595.1 Phalanger gymnotis | reverse complement strand
CAGTTCACATATTGCTGAAGTCTAGCTTGCAGAATCTTATGCATAACCTTGTTGGCATGAGAAATGAATACAATTGTTTGGTAATTTGAACATTTTTTGGCATTGCCCTTCTTTAGTTTTGTGATATAAACTGCTATATTCCAATCTAGTGGCCAATATTGAGTTTTCCAAATTTGCTGGAGTATTGAATGCAGCACCTTAACAGCATCATCTTTTGGGATTTTAAATAGCTCATCTGGAATTCCATTACTTCCACTAGCCTTATTGTTAGCAGTGTTTCCTAAGGTCCCCTTGACTTCATTCTCCAGGATGTCTGGCTCTAGGATTAGTAAACACACTATCATGGTTATTGGTGATATTAAGATCTTTCTTGTATAGTTCTTTTGTATATCTTTGCCACCTTTTCTTAGTCTCTTCTGTTAAGTCTCTACCATTTTTGTCTTTTATCATGTCTATTTTTGCATGAAATTTTGGTTCACTTGATATCTCTACTTTTCTTGAAGAGATCTCTTATCTTTTCCATATTTTCTTCTATTTCTTTGCATTGCTCATTTAAGAAAACCTTCTTATCTCTCCTTGAGATTCTTTGGAATTCCGCATTCAGTAGGGCATCTTTCCTTTTTTTTCCTTTACCTTTCACTTCCCAACTTTCCTCAGCTATTTGCAAAGCCTCATCAGACAGTCATTTTGCTTTCTTTCTCTTCTTTTTCTTCAGGATATTTTTTGGTTGCTGTCTCTTGTACAATATTGTGAACCTCTGTCCATAGTTTTTCAGGCACTCTCTCTCTACTAGATCTAATCCCTTAAATCTATTCATCACTTCTACTTCATATTTATAAGAGATATTATAGATCATACCATTACTGTCTGATGTTTTCCCCTATTTTCTTCAATTTAAGTCTAAATTTTTCAGTAAGAAGCTCATGCTCTGAGCCATAGTCATCTCCAGGTCTTGTTTTAACTGACCGTGTAGAGCCTCTACACCTTTGGTTGCAAAGTATATAATCAATCTCATTTCTATATTGACCATCAGGTGATGTCCATGTTAGAGTCACCTTTTAGGTTATTGAAAGAGAGTGTTTGCTATGACCACAAAGAGTTACCTTGACAAAACTCTATTAGCCTCTGCCCTGCTTCATTTTGTACTCCAAGGCCAAACTTGCCTGTTATTCCAATTGTCTTTTGATTTCCTACATTAGCATTCTAATCCCCTATAATGAATGTGACTTCTTTTTTGGTATTGTTTCTAGAAGATATTGTAGGTCTTCATAGAATTGAACAACTTTGACTTCTTTAGCATCATTGTTTGGAGCATAGACTTTTATTACTGTGATGTTCAACAATTTCTCTTGGATTGGAATGGATATTTTTCTATCATTTTTGAAATTATAGCCTAGTACTGCTTTTCTCACCCTTTTATCAACTATGAAGGCTACTCCATTTCTTCTAAGGGATTCTTTCCCTCAGTAGTATATGTAACAATCACCTGAATAAAATTTACCCTTTCCCATACATTTAAATTCACTGACACCCAAGATGCGGTTGTTTAAGCTTTCCATCTCCCGTTTGACCATAACCAGTTTACTTTGATTCATAGATCTTATATTCCAGGTTCCTATGCAGTATTGATCTTTATATCATCAGACTTTCCTTTCATTATCAGGCACATCTGCAGCTAAGCTTCCTTTTGGCTTTGTCCCAGCCACTTCATTCTTTCTGGAGCTACTTGTAGTTATACTCTGCTCTTCTCCAGTAGCATGTTGGACACCTTCTGACCTGAGGTGCTCTTCTTCCAGAGTCATCTCTTTGATAATGTTAAAACTGTCTATGGGTTTTGTTGTTTGTTTGTTTTTGTTTTGCGGGTTTTTTTGGGCAAAGATACTGGAGTGGTTTGCCATTTCCTGCTCCAGTGAATCACCTTTTGTCAGTACTCTCCATTAGGACCTCTTGGGTCACCCTGCATGGCATAGCTCACAGTTTAATTGTGATATACAAGCCTCTCTGCCACAATAAGGCAGTGATCCAGTAAGGAAGGTAGCCATAGAAATTAGTAAATAGTCAAGTTGTAGATGTGTAGCAGAAGCTATGCCTACCCTAGAAGGGAAAAGGATGAGACAGTTGGCATGGTTACTGTAGTGAACAGAACGAAAACACTCAGCTATACTCCAGAAAAGCCTTAAGAGTTGTGGCAAAATGGATGGGCTGCATCCTCCTTAACTGAAGCCCCCTCTCCTCTATTAGCAGTCATCTAATCTCTTAAAGTCACGCGCAGCATACATTGAGTTTATTTAAATTTTGAATTGTCCCCTTTCCATAGTATATGGGGGAGGGGGAGAGGCAAACAAACTCATCTTTGAAGCTGGGAATCTGTAGATTTGATAACGAAAGTTTCTGCAAGGCTAAAACTCCTAGGGGAATCCAGCCTGCAGTAGTTCTTTTCTTTGTTTTTATTATGTGAGTTTGTTTCTTCTCCCTGGGGTCTACCCTGACAGATTTAGTACTAGAAAGGAGTTTCCTTAAGAGAAGAGAGAATGCTCAGAGGTAATTCTCTTGGCCTGTGTGTAGCTGTGGACAACTGTGGACACCAAGTAGGAATTTGGTCAGCTCGTTTAAGATAACAGCAGAGGATAAACTGTAACACCAGATTAGGTTATTCAAACATATGTCTGAGACTGTGCCTCTAAATTTTCCCCCTTTTACCACTTCTGAGGACTTACACTTGAAGAAGACAAAAGTATTTTCATATCCAACATTCTTATTAGACAAGAAATCTTTTTCTAATTCTCTTCTTTAAACCTTTTATCTTTAACAATTTGAAGGTACAGAAGAAGCCTAAAAACAACCACAATCCATTTTGAATTGAAATGTCCTTTTAGTTTTAGTGGATACTGTCACCCATGCTAGCTGCTGCTCTCTCTGCCTCCTCTCTGTCCCCAAGCTGCAACAACCTCCAACTTCTTGCTCCACCCCTTCCTGCTCCACGCTTCCTGCCCCACCTCTTTCTGCTCCACACCTTTCACAAGCTCCTCCCACCACAGGCTCATGTGACTCAGGCAGGTCACATGGGCCTATTAATAGATGGGAAAGATCTTCCCATTTATTTTACCGTTACAGGTAGGTATTTATAGTTGGAGAAACTAAGGCAGACAGAGGTTAAGGGACTTGCCCAGTGTCGCATATATAGTAAGTGTTTTAAAACTGAATTTGACCTCAGGTTTTACTGACCACTGCGCTGTCCACTGCGTCACCCAGTTTTCTCTCCAGAGAAGAGGAAATAAAGCTGTCTCTGAAAGGGAATTGCTTGGGAGGGAAGGAGAATCCCTCAAGTTTAGTCATAGCCTTGTTTCTCTAGTCCTTCTACCTTGGCCAAAGGAGGTCCTTGTGAATTTTGGAGTTCTAGAGGATATCCATCTTCCCATCAGCATCTTAGCAGTATCTCTGTAACAGATGAGAGAAGTGACTATATTTGGAATCAAAGATAGGTTGGACACAAATTCACAGCCCTATAAAGAGTGGGAGTGAACTGAACCTTGAAGGGAGTAAGGAAAGCTAGGTGGTAGAGGTGAAGAAGATAGAACCTAAGGGACCCCCTGGGTTTAGTGCACATGGCACAAATGTAGATCCAGCAAAAGAGACAGAGGAGGAATGGTCAGGCAATGTTTGTTGTACCTTTCACCAAACCTAAATTAACTCTTTCAAAATCTACTATATATCCATCTGAATACGACACTCGTTTACCAGAATGGTACTTTGTCTTTCAGATAAAGTCTCAACCATGTAATAGTTCAAATTGATAAATCAATGATGGTATTCATATGGATGGATCTGTTCTCTTAATGTCACAAATGTGTAACACTATAGGTATCATTAAATGTACTCCTATACATTATTTTTCAAATTACAAAACAAGAAAAATCATAAGCACAGCACTAACATAAGACAACCACATAGCCTTAAAATATAATATACAAAATATTAGGGAGTGGTGTGGGTATGCTATATTACTCATGTAGTTTATGTGTATCCACATGGATCTATATAGATGAGGTTCTCAAGGAGGCAAGAATAAATATCTCTAGTCTTCTCCACCACCACCACCAACCACCCTCATCTTTCTCCAATGAAGACTTTGATTCCTTCCAGGAAGGAGAGCGAAAAAATAGGGCCAGTGGCTGGCTATTCTGCTCTCCTCAGAGAGATAAGGTAGTGAGCTAGAATTATATTTATTTGCTGCTCCTTTAAATATTGTTTCCATATAGTCTAGGGGAAATAACTTTAAGTTTCAAGATACACTTCTGATTGCTATTCCTTAAGGGAGAAAGAATGTCCCAAGTTGTATATTGAAGGCTTGACTCCCTTCCCACTAGATGCCTGTCAATTACATGATGAATGCATATATTAAATAGCAAACGAACTCACTTATCCAGACAGATAGTAAACAGAAATCAGAGAAAGTATATGAGTGAGAATATATACCAGACAATGAGCAGAAAGAATGAACTCTCCCTTTGTGAGCAGGATAACTCAACGAAGAGGAGAGTCCTAGATGTCACATAAGGAGAAATGCTCCAGAATCTCTAATGTAGCAAGCTAGGGATAGGGATATGTGGATTGCCAGCTTCTCTACATGTTATGTTCTTCCCCAGAGTCTTTCTCTCCCTTCAGGGACCTGAAGAGGGATTAGAATAGGGCATCTTCTCTCTCAAAGTTGGAAGATAAAAGAACAGATCTCTCTTCTCTCCAGATTTCACTAATCCTGCCCCACCCTCTCACAGGTGGGAATGGGGCATTGAGTGATCAATCTCTACCAATGAGGAGTTCCTTACAATTAGATTTTTGAGTCAAGGATTACAAAAATAAAATTATTACCAATTAATCTGTTATATGGAAAAATAATTTCATTTTTGCCCATTTTGGGCAGTTGATGCCGGCTGCATTCAGAAACTAGTATAATGATCACTTTTGCTCTTACAGCTACAAAGTTGTAGCATAAACAGTTACTATTCAGAGTACAGATCAACCATTTCACGAATAATAATTGTTCCCAATTAATTTATCCAATTCAATAAATCCAAATTTCAAATTACTCAAATTTTAGAGATTCCTACATGATTCTAGCCACTTTTCAAAATCATAGCACCTATGAATTTGAGCTTGAAAATCATAGCAAGTCTTAAAGCTCCAACTCCAACTTCCTAAGAATGAAACAAGCATTTCTCCACATAGAGTTCATACTTTTAAAGGTATGGCAATCTCACTGTTTAATTATTCTCTTCTTACTTTCATGTGGTCTAAAAACTTGATCAGTCTTGCCACTGCTACTTTCTGCAGTGCTGGGCTTTTCTTTTTTTTTTTAATATTTTTTTCTAAACTGACCCATGCTGGAGATTCAGATTTTTGTTGTTCAGTTGTGCCCAACTCCTCATGACCTCATTAGGGCTTTTCTTGGCAAAGATACTGGAGTGGTCTGCCATTTCCTTCTCCAGCGTATTTCACAAATGAGAAACTGAGGCAAACAGGGTTAAGTGACTTGCACAGGGTCACACAGCTAATAAGTAGATGAGGTGAGATTTGAACTCAAGAAGATGAGTGTTTCTGACTCTAGGCTGGGCACTCTATCCACTGGGCCACCTAGCTACCCAAGGAAATTCAGAGAACTGGCAAAAATGAGGCTCTTGAATTGGTCACTGTTTATATTAAAAGTCACAAATTCCTCTTCCTGCTGTTGTGGATCAGAAATCGAAGGCATTCATCTCAGTTCTGAATGAATTTATACCACTGTATGTAAAATTCTGCGTTAAAATTTTCTCTTCCTAAGAGTAACTTCATACATTTCTTATTATCCTTTCAATTGAACAACTGAATTGTGTTGGTATAAACTATCTTTAATTTTGTTCCTTTTTTTCTGAATTACTGATTGGTCTTTGCAAATCACAAAATTGCATTTCTCTTCATATTGACTCATTATTCCACTTTTTAATACTGTTAATTTCTTAACCTCCTATGTCCCTACTTTTAAATCATGTTTAAAAAAAGATTCTAATATAGTTTCCTTTTCATCTTTTTTTTCCCAAATTATCACAATTTATTTATACCTCTCAAAATTATTGCCAAACTTTGCTTCTAGGTGATCAGGACTGAAACTTCAAGATTTCCTGGAAGTTTCACATTTTGCCTCATGAAACATTCCCAAGTGGTTTCTTATGTCATAAACACATGGCCTAGAATTCTTTTTAGATGCTTCTATTTCTAATTTATTAGGCAACTAAAATCTTCTATATCATCGAGAAGTTCATTGTGATCAGGTAAACCAAACACTTAAAATGAAATTTTGTCTTTTTTTCCCCCTCAAAAGTATTTTACTTACATTTTGCTGAAACAATTCCATTTTTCCAAGTTGAAGAGAAGAGGAAATGTAAGAGTACAATAACTGAAGAGTGGTATTCATAAGCAAGAGGTAAAACTGAGTGTCTATAAACTAGTAGTAAAATGACTTTTTTTCTTTCTCTGCTTTTGGTGTCACTGGTAAGAAACTTTTAAATTGACTTCAGTTCTCTTATGGACTAAGCACCATTTTTTTTTAAACTGAAGAAACATGAACACAGACCATAAAAGACAAAGCAACATTTCTATAGCTAGCAATCAAAACCCCACTGAGTGCTCAAGCCTTTGTATCTCTAAACACAGAATAGATTCATAGATACTAAACAATCTACCAACAAATAGTAAAAAAATACCACGCATCACTTTTAGACAATTGGAAGAACCTATGGGGTTTGAGATTCCAACAGTGACTGAGAACAATTAAGCTTCTTTTTTTTTTAATGTATGTTTTATTTTTAGTTTACGACACTCAGTTTCACAAGCTTTTGAGTTCCAAATTTTCTCCCCCTCCCTCTTTCCCCCACTAAGATGGCATGTAATCCAATATAGGTTCTACATATACCTTCGAATTAAACTTATTTACACAATAGTCAAGTTGTAAAGAAGAATTATAACCAGTGGAATGAATCGTGAGAAAGAAGAAATAACCAAAAAAGAAGGAGAAAAAAAGAGAGCAAATAGTTTGCCTCAGTCTTCACTCAGATTCCATAATTCTTTCTCTGGATGTGCATACCTTTTTCCATCATGAGTCTTTTGGAGCTGTCTTTGAAACTTGTATTGCTGAGAAGAGCCAAGCCTGTCAAAGTTAGTCATCACAGATACCATATGTCTGTAATCGTGTATAATCTTCTCCTGATTCTGCTCCCCTCACTCAGCATCAGATCACTTAAGTCTTTCCAGGTTATTATGAAGTCTATCTGCTCCTCATTTCTTATAGCATAATAGTATTCCATTACATTCATATACCACAACTTGTTTAGCCGTTCCTCAATTGATGGGCATCCTCTTGATTTCCAATTCTTTGCCAACACAAACAGAGCTGCTATAAATATTTTTGTACATACGGGTCCCTTTCCCACTTGTATTGTGATCTCTTTGGGATACAGCCCTAGAAGTGGTGTTGCTGGGTCAAAGGGTATGCACTTTTTTATAGCCCTTTGGGCATAGTTCCAAAAACAATTAAGCTTCTACTCAAAGGGTGGATCACTAGTCTCAGGCCATCTGCTAATCAGAAACAATGTCCAAAGAGGCCTAGGGTAAGGAAAGTTTACCATATACAGTGCACTATAAACAAAGACATGAAAAGATAAAGGTACAAATACCCCTGGCTCTAGCGCCTGGCACATGGTAGGTGCTTTAAAAATGCTTATTGATTGATTGATTGCTCTTTGTGTGACAAATTTCGTTTTTCTCCAAAATGGTTAGATTTTACCAACAGCCCTGGGGAGCTCTGCTCCAAAAATATTTCCTATAAATGTTTTAAAGGGCCCTCATTTCAATTTGCTTGGCCATGGAAATCTTTCAAAGAAAACAGGCTCTAGGCCCTAGTTAGGCACCATTTAACTGTCAAAGAAAAAATATTAATACTGCCAGAAACAATTTTATGCAAGTTAACATCTAATATACAATTATATATCTAGCTTAGAGAGACTTGTCTGAGGGCATAAGGGAAATATGCCCGTTTGGACCTCTTTCTCTCTAAGCTAAAATTGCTTGGATATTAGATTAATGCTAAATTAAATAAGCTGGTTTCTGGCAGACTCGTACCTAAAACTCAGACTACTGTATTATATTTTCTTCAACAGTACAAAAATATTTATAGCAGCTCTTTTCATAGTAGCCCCAAACTGGAAACTACGGGGGTAGTCATCTCTTAGGGAATAGCTAAGCAAAATGTGGAATATGAATAATGTAATGATTGTGTCACAAAAAAATGATGAAATATAGTCTCAGAGGAAACTTGGAAAACCTCTTTGAACTGATGCAGACTGAAGTGAAAAGGGCTAGAACAATTTACACAATGGCAACATTGTAATGAAATCAGAGACTAGAACTCTGATCAATGCAAGCATAAACTTCAGGTCCAGAGGGCTGAAGATGAAATAGACTAACCTACTGTCTGCCAGAGGTAATGGGCTTAAAATTAAGTATGAGACATAGATTTAGATCTGGCCACATTTAGATTTTAAATGTGGAAATTTGTTTTGCTGCGATATGCATACCGGTTTTTAGGATTTTAGTTTTCATTTTTTTTTTATTATTCAGTTTTGGGGAGGCAGAGATAAATGCTTATAAAAACAAACAAATAAGTAAATAAGTATTTTTAACCAAGGGTAACTGAGTGGCTCATTGGATAGAGCACTGGGCCTGGAGTCAGGAAGACCTAAGTTCAAATTTGGTCTCAGACACTTACTAGCTATGTGACCTTGCGCAAGTCACTTAACCTCTGTTTGCCTTAATCTGCTGGAGAGATAGCAAACCACTCCAGTATCTTTGCCAAGAAAAATAGTGTGTTCATGGATAGTGTGGTTCATGGGGTCATAAAAAGTCAGACATGACTGAACAACAACAACAAAACCAAAAATATTTGTATTACTTCACAGGATTATAAGGAAAGAATTTTGCAAACCATATTATACTATATAACTTGAGCTTTTAAAAGTAATTCTAAATGCTGTAGTGACAAGGGTGATAATGCCCTTCACCTTACTACTGACTCTGTGTCCAGGGTTGGGGATGGGAGTGAAGAAGAGCCCCCAGTATAAATGTTCCTTTTTCAGTCTAGGAAATATGATTAAGATACATAATTCTCTTTATCTGTTTTTGTACGCTTTGAGACTCCAGTGAAAGATGGAGCTTCTGGCAAAATACCTCAGTTTTAGATCTATTTAGCTTTTCTCTGGGAATATTTCTTTCTTTAAGTGCTTGCTTTAAATTGTATTCCAAAAGAGCACTTCCTCCAAATAATAATTACCAGGTGGTGACCGCTGCTTATAAAGCCAAAGCAAACATTTAAAACAAAGCAAGGTAAACTTTCTCCCCTTGCCATACCACATGCAGAGAACAAGACTTCAAGCTCCCATGAAGGATCTTAATGGGTTGAAGAAGATATGATTACCAGTTGAAATCTGTGGGCCAGTAGGTTTTCTGCTTCTGTCTTTATCTTGCATCCAATGAGTTTAAGAAGCTTAAATCCTATTATCCCTTTTCTCCTTTGGTAGCTGCTTCTGCTCTCCTAACTCTGCACGGATTCTCACTTTTTTTCCTTTTCCAGCTCCATATTCCTGTTTGTATCATAATTTGTGACTATCATTCTCATCATGTTACTTGTTCGTAAAGGAAGCACCTGGCTGCATTTTGTTTTTGTTGTTGTTCTGTCATTTTTCAGTCACATTTGACTCTTTGCGACACCATTTGGGATTTTCTTCGCAAAGATACTGAAGGGGTTTGCCATTTCCTTCTCCAGCTCATTTTACAGATGAGAAAACTGAGGTGAACAAGGTTAAGTGGTTTGCCCAGGGGCAAACAGCTTGTAAGTGTCTGAGGCCATATTTGAACTCAGGAAGCATTTTACAATTAGTTTAAAAGCTCATTTTCTGACCCAAGTTCCTCATATAACAATGCTTTGAACGATGGTAATATCATTTAAATTGATGTTATCCTTGAAGATTGTTCTTTTGGAAGGTCAAACACTCCTTTCAATAAGTAGGTAGGTATGGGTACAGATATTTACTCATATCCAGACAGCAGTGTTAATTGGGTTTTGCTCCTTTGCAGATGATAAAAATGTTCAACAACTGGTGATTTTAAAAGATATAACCATAACTAAAAGGATATAAAGCTAATTTAGCACAAGATATAAAAAAAGCCAAGCTCTAGATCACTCTACAACAGGGGTTCTTAATATTTTCTGTGCCATAGACCCCTTGAACAGTCTGAGGAAGCCCTTCTCAATATTTTTAAATGTACAAAATAAAAACAAAGGATTATAAAGGAAACCACTTAAATTGAAATAGTTATTAAAATATTAAGAAACGGGGGGCAGAGCCAAGATGGCAGCTGGAAAGCAGGGACTAGCATGAGCTCCCTGCCAAGTCCCTCCAAAAACCGATAAAAAATGGCTCTGAACCAATTCTAGAACTGCAAAACTCACAAAATAGCACAGGGGAGCAGGGCTCTAGCCCAGGACAGCCTGGATGGTCTCTGGGTAAGGCCTATCCCGGATGGAGCTGGGAACGCAGGGGAGCGGAGCTGAGCAGAGCAGAGCCCAGCGTGGGCGGTGCTGACCGACCAGACTGGGAGCCAGGCGGAGTGTGCCCTAGCACCGTGAATCAGTGAGCTGCGGCAGTTACCAGACTTCTCAACCTACAAACACCAAGGACAACAGAGTAGGTTGGTGGGAGAAGCTGCTGGAGACTGGGATAGAGTTTGCGGTTCAGCCACCACGCCAGGGGCAGCAGAGGTGGGGCAGCTACAGAACTACAGCTGCAGTTGCTTCTGGCCCCAGGCCCACCTGGTGGGAGGAATTAAGTGGTGGATCAGAGCAGGAGTGAAGAGCCTGATGAAGATCTAAGTCCAGTCCGGGTTGGGGGTTATTGCAGAAGGAGGAGTGCTGGTGTGGCAGAACTGGCACATCCCCCCCAGGCTTCGAACATAGAACTCTTTAGTCTACAAGCAGTCATACCCTTCTGAAAAACTCGAGGGTCAAGTGAGTTGGCTGGGAACATGGCCAGGCAGCAAAAATGCACCCAGATTCAGTCTCAGACTCTGGAATCCTTCTCTGGTGACAAAGAAGACCAAAACATACAGTCAGAA